>JAWQUT010000413.1:100252-115536 GCA_033807755.1 Ellobium chinense | reverse complement strand
GGGGGGGGGGGGGCAAGACTTAAACAACTGAAAAAAAGTAGACCTGGGGGAGGGGAGTTGGGGGGGTGGGATGTTAAATTATAATTGTCTAATTTCACTTAGCTGAGTGGTCCTGGAAAACAGCACGAATATGCTGTCTCTGACAGTTTAACAGACGTTTGTGTGTGTGTGTGTGTGTGTGTGTGTGTGTGTGTGTGTGTGTGTGTGTGTGTGTGTGTGTGTGTGTGTGTGTGTGTCTGTGTGTCTGTGTGTCTGTGTGTCTGTGTGTCTGTGTTTCTCAGTGTGGCTGTGAGTGCTAGGACTGTAACTGAGTCATAACCATTATTGGATACACGCACCACTCATTTTTCCTTTTTTAAAGTCAGAAGCCAAGAGATTCTTAAGAGCTTGCGCATTAACGATTGAATTTTTTATCACCGTAAGAATTACATTAACCTTTCATGATGGGAGCTACTAAGGGTGCATATCAGCACCAATGCACTATCGTAATTCTTACGATGACAAGAGATCCCATCGTCAATGCGCAGGCTCTCAAGTATTATTCATGCTCATACAAATTCTTCGGATGTGGCGTATTTTATACACTAACGTGCGTTTATCAGTTCATATAATATCGCTGATTTAAGTTTCTGATTATTTGGATTCTCACATTTTTGTGAGGAAGACTGTTCTAGATCTCAGACAGCTTAACTTGGCTATTGATGTCTGTGAGAAACTACGTTCTCGCTTCCATTGCAGGAAAGAATGCCTTGATAGTAGATCTTTAAGGTGTGACCCAAACAGGAGCAAGACGTCAACAGATTGCCGCATATAATTATTAAGTTAATGTAACTGACAAAGTGATGATAATATAATCTTAAATAACTAGAGCCCTACATATGAGCCTTGTAATCGTCACATATTTATGATTGATCAAAGTGTTTATTTTTATTACTTTTAATAGGTTTACGTCTTGGGACTATGTATCACGGACAAGTGAGAGCTTACGCATCAAAAATGGGACATCTTATTATCGTAAGAAGTGCATTAGTGCACCGGTGCTGAATGCAACTATAATAATAGCAGCAACAATATGCAGAGTTAATGCAATTCTTACTATGGGAAGAGATCCCATCGCTTATGCGAAAGTCCTCAATGGTTTGATTTTGAAAAATGGTATCTGCTGACTATAGTACATGTGTTGCTACTGATCTGTTGAGTAAAAAAATTGTCCCTTGGCAGTTATATAGCAGAATCCCTTTTGCTATCTCCTAACGGTACATGCATGGTTTATCTGGAGCACAACGAAAGCAGCGCAAGATATATATGTGTATGTCTGTGTATGTATCAGAGAGAAAGAGAGAGAGAGAGAGAGAGAGAGAGAGAGAGAGAGAGAAACAGACAGACAGACAGACAGACAGACAGAGCATGGGTTACCACGGCACTTGTCAATATCTGATTCCTTTGAATTCTTCCTTCTGCACACTATTCAGCCTCATCGCCCCCCCCCCCTTTCCCCCGTGGGTGCAATAACCATATCAATGTGCAGTAGTAGTTGTTGTTGTTGTTGTTTTGTCAGTAGGTGATTGCACAAAACCTCGACGTGGATCGTCTAATGACAAGCACGGAGCGGAGAACTGATCCTTTAAATACCACATAGTTTTAGTGCAGTATAATGGGTAAAAATTAACACTTTGATTAACGTCCGCCCCAGCGAGCAAAAAAAAAAAGCCAGCCGATTATCTTGGCAGCCAAAGACTTTTTTACAAGACTTATAAACCATATTATTATTGTCATTATTATTATTACTATGATTATTATTATTATTATTATTATTATTATGGTCATTATTATGATTGTACTTGCTGAAATGGAGCTATAAAATCAAGCTGACTTAAAATATTTGTCTCCTATTTATTTTTTTTTCTTGTTCATTTATCAAATGGATAAAAGGAATGGTTATTTAACCCAGTGTTCAATAATTCGAAGACTTAAACGTTGCTGGAATAACACTGTAACCACATTAATAAGCGCATTTTATCTAACATGGTCTTAGGTTTCACGGATCTAAATTGTAACGAAAATAACAAGCATATTCTTAAAATCACACACACTTGCAACCTTCTGTCTCTCCTTATATTCAAAGATAGCTGAACTCCGTTGCTGCTTCAGGAGACGATATTTAATTCTTTTGTGTTTCAGTATTTCTTATATTTATTTATGAAAGCCAAAACAATGTTTAGAAGATCAACAAACAAGGGTCCAGACAGGTACCATAAAGTCCATATTCAAGCTTGTCGTACGGTTGCTTACTTTTCATCATATTGTGATCGACGGTCTGCAAAAAAAGGAACAGTTTTGTTAAAGGATTGAAAGAAAGAGAGAGAAAGAGAGAGATAGAGAGAGAGAGACTGAAAGAAAGAGAGACAGACAGACAGAGAGATAGACAGACAGACAGACAGACAGAAAAAGACACAGAGAGAGACAGTGAAAGAGAGAGAGAAACAATAAAGTGGCATTGGTGAGGTATAATGTCGAATTTCACATAAAGTGAATTTGGAGAACAAAGAAAATCGTCGATAACCTTACTATGAAAATGAAAAGGTTCAACTCCCCATATTTATTTAATTTAATGTCTATATATTTTTCTATCTGTGTAAGGCGTCCTATAATATCACGGCAGTGAGCTGAAATGCTCAATAAAATGACGATGAAATTGGCATATGACTTTACTGTAAACTTCAGTCTTATATGTCATCAAGGTGCCAGTGGTTGTTGTCATGATTGCTATGAAGAATATCATAGATATTATATAGTTGTACTCTCTACTTGTGTTTTATAAACCTTGCCAGTCTCGTTATATGTTAGATTTTTTCTTGCGTCTATATAAATTTTCATTGCTTAAGATAAAGCACTCAGGCGTTAAGCATTCTTTAGTTTTTACGGCTCTTTTCCTTTTACACCGTGCGCCTGTCCGTATCACCGTAACCACTGTCGTTGCAGAGTTCAATAAGACTTTAGGGTCATTCCATGGTAACTGACGGGACATTAAGACAATACTTATTAAACAAAATTCACTCGCACATTTACTTATAATCCATTTTATTTAGTTTTCTATACACAAATTTAAAAAAAGGAATGGCAAATTAACTGACAAAACTAACATTTGACTTCAGAGAAAAATTGGATCTCATATAATCACACCTCATAGGGTTAGTAACTGATGGGACAGAAAAAAAATACCTTCTTTTTTATATGGTAACCCAAAGTAGCAAAATTTCTGAAATTCAACCACTGATAATAGACAAACCTATTTTTTTAACTCATATAATGCATCTTAACATGTGGATAAAGCAATTTTACTTAACAAAACTAATTTACCACACTAGGGCCGTCTTTCTGAGTAACTGATGGGACACAAAACTGGTAAATGATTAGATACAATGGTAACACAATTTTATAGACAAGATAGCTACTTTGCAAAGTAGGAAATGAACTCTTCCTTCCAAATACACTGAATTATTCCAACTATTCTGCAAAATGATCCACCAACGTGTTTTATAGTAAGTTGCTGTTGAAAAATTGATCCTCAGGTTAAGTTTTACATGGAATGAACTTTTACTGAATTTGTCAGTTGTGCTTTTGGTAGTCATAACCAATATTTGAGTTTCGCCCTGCTTTATACAATAACGATGACCATGTTGTTAACTGACAGCTGGACTTCGCCCTTATTTGTAGAAGGATGATAATAATTAGTTATATTTCCGTACTGTTGATATTTAAAGTATTATGCATCGTTTCATCCAGGTGGTCTAAAATATTTCCTCCATCAGTTGACTGTATCCCACCAACTTCCCCTCGCCCGCTACCAGCCCCCATCCCCCTCACCCCTTCTCCGGTTAGTCGCTCATCCCAGTCTCGTTTACAGACCTGAAGGTTCAATGTGATAAACGAAGATATCCTTGTGCACAATCGTCATCAGACAGAAAGACAAAAAAAGGGGGGGGCGCCAAGGGAGCTCAATAAAGGTCATGAATTAAGTAGGTCAAACACTCAATAACAGCACTAACGTGATTTGCATTGCCTGCATATATGTTAAACCCCGTGTTAATATGGTTTTGATAATTATGCGTAGGTGGGTATTGGTGGAGGAGAAAAGACGCCGTATAATGATTTAAACATCAGTTTATATAATCCTACATACCTCGCAGTGTGGCAGTGGTGTCTCGACGCAAGTCATTTCATTTCCCACCAAGAGGCTTAACTGCAAAAAATTCAACATTTATAGAAATAAAACACCCCATGGTACTTTCATGTACTTTTACATAGTAAGCAGTCTCATATTTTATAGCACTGAAAATGCGCCTGACATTCTTTCATCCTTTGTTATTATCACATCGGTATTCTACTGAAATGACCAAAGTGAGATTCAGTGTAACTTTGGTTACACGATCTAGACCCATGCAGATATATTAATAAAAAGACGAAAAAAAAACCCCCTGCATTAGAATACTACTTTTTTCCAGTCGCTGGTTACCCCTCTTCTACTATACGCTTTCCTCTCCTTGTGAGCAAATCAGGGCGCATAACTCTTATGTTCAAGAGTTATTTCCTGCAATCTTATTTCGGATACCGTCTATTGCAATTGCAAATCACACAGCCCACTCGTTTTAGCTTTGCCAAAGAGACGTTCTCTTTGCGCTCTCATGGAAGTGTGAACATTTTTTAGGCTATTTCCGTGGCACAGTGACCATTAATAAGGTAAGTACTACTTTTTTCGCGACATTTGGTACAATTTCCACTTGCATTATAGTCAATATTACTATATACATAGGTTCATGACTATTGTCAAAATTGCAGGGTATCTTCAAAATACTCATTACTCATACTTCCATAGTTTATAATGTTATCACGTATGGTGAGCGTATTGCTGGTGCCTAAACGATAGGAATTATGTTTTCTAATAAAGCATAATATTATGTCCTGTTGGGCTTGGAGACTGTCCCTGCTCGTCCTATTTGTCCTCGTTTGCTATATAGTGCTCAGAGACAAATCTAAACCATCCAGCCACCCAGTCAAATACAGTCCAGATAAGTCTGAAATTTCTAAGCTTGTCTACTTTCTTTTTATAATGTAATTCGTGAATTATGATAAACGAACAGCTCTGTAAAGTTACAGTGCGACTGCCAACTCCATTAGCGGGGAGCTGATTTTTTTTTTCCTTCAGTGTGCTTTGCCTGGATATAAGTCTCGTAAACCTTGTTATGTTATCATTATGACTATTAATAAGATCTGGTAGGTTGATGGAACAATATGTATTATGTATGTATGTATGTATGTATGTATGTATGTATGTATGTATGTATGTATGTATGCATGTATGTATGTCTATGTGTGTGTGTGTGGGTGTGTGTGTGCGTGTAAGTGCGTGCGTAAGTCCGTTCGTAAGTGCGTGTGTTTTATTAATTATTAAGCATCAGTACATACCATGTACGGGTACGATTGTTTCTTCCACGTCTCGACGCAAGTCATGTCTTTTACCATCAGGCTGAACTGCAACCATTTCAACAAGTTTATAGAAATGAAAACCCATGGTACAGAAGCGAACAATACAAAATAATACATTCTGAACGGAATAGCACACGACGCATAATACAAAGAATATTACAGGCATCAAACTGGTGAAAGTGCACATAATTCTCGCTTCATTCACTGGTATACACACTTCCTTTCTTGCACATTACATCTCTCAGACTGGTTGAATAAATATATTCACTGCAATACACAGAACAGTACTCTCAATTTTGTAAGGCATCTGTATGATTAGAAATCAGCGTATACAAAGAAATGAGCACTCTAGTAAGATGTTTAGTGTCAGTTCCTACGGTAGCATGCCTCAAACATAAGGTCTTACACTTACAAAATTTTAATTTACCAATAATTATTACTGATCATTTCCACATGAACTCAATGTTTTAGTGTAGGGAAATGGTTTTATTTTCCATTTCCATAGCAAAGATAAATTCCATATTAAGTGGCCTCTTTCATTTGTACAGTCTTAAATTTTATGTTCCACTCTGAAATTTCTACACTTGTCAATTTTTTTAAAAATGTAATTCGTGAAATATGTTGAACGAACAGCTCTGTAAAAATACAGTGCGACTGATTATTCCATTAGCAAGTAGCTGATTTTTTTTTTTTTTTTGCTTGAGTGTGCATTGCCTGGATACAAGTATGGTAAACCTTGTGATGTTAGCATTATGACTATTAATAAGAACTGGTGGAATGATGGAATAATATGTATGTATGTATGTTATGTATGTATGTATGTATGTATGTATGTATGTATGTATGTATGTATGTATGTATGTATGATAATAATGTATGTATGTATGTATGTATGTATGTATGTATGTATGTATGTATGTATGAATGTATGTATGATATGTATGTATGTATGATATGTATGATATGTATGTATGATATGTATGTATGTATGTATGTATGTATGTATGTATGTATGTATGTATGTATGTATGTATGTATGTATGTATGATATGTATGTATGTATGATATGTATGTATGATATGTATGTATGTATGATATGTATGTATGTATGTATGATATATATGTATGTATGATATGTATGTATGATATGTATGTATGTATGATATGTATGTATGTATGTATGTATGTATGTATGTATGTATGTATGTATGTATGTATGGATGTATGTATGTATGTATGTATAACAACGAACATTCGCTCCTTCCTTTCAAAGGCGAATATAAATCAACCGAGGAACGAAAATAGTCACGAGCAAGGCCGACGCATTGAAAAATCACGATTAACACATCTGTGGAAGGAGAACAAGCGTCGTGCGATTGATATAATTAAAAACGACAGCATGGTAAAAAAAAACACTCAGTGTCAAATACCAGTCGAGAAAATAACTGAGTTCTACAGTGCGAAGAGCGACGCTACTCTGGCGTACCCTCTCCCTCCCCCACACTGGGCAAGGGACATAACAACCCCACCTGTCACAACGGAGATGAACTTGAGTAATTTTACAAGGGATGAGGTAATTCAAGTCATAGCCTCACTTAAAAACAACACAGCTCCTGGGTATGATGGAGTGGAATATCGATACATGAAAAGAAAATGTCACAAATTTGCTGATATACTGACCAGGATCTTCAACATCTGCCTTACTAACAGGAAAATTCCATCTGACTGGAAACATTCTGTGATTGTGCTAATACCAAAGAAGGGAGGTAATTCTGATGAACCCGGGGATTGGCGACCTATTTCCCTACTTACCTCCTTCTATAAGATTTATATGAAATTGCTGCAGTCGAGAGCACTAACTTGGATTGTGACCAACAACAGACTGTCACACAAACAAAAAGGTTCACTCCCCCGTAATGGTCTACAAGAACATGTATTCTGCCTGAAAACAGCAATCGACAACATCAGACACATGTCCACTAAACTTTTCGTCACCTTTGTGGACATAAAGGACGCCTATGGAAGCGTTGACCACCAGATAATGCTCCAGGCCATGTCCCAAGCCAACTATCCACAGCAGCTGATTGATATCACCAAGGACATCTACACCAACTCTTCGTATCAGGTCCAAGCTGGAAAAGCACTTACTCCACGTCTGAGTAGGGGAAGGGGAATTATCCAAGGATGCCCCTGGTCTGCGATAGTATTTATCCAGGCCATGGATGCTTGGATCAGATGGATGAATGCCCCTTTCGGCCCTGTCCACTTACCTAACCCCTGCCAAGCATACATGGACGATGTGTATATGTGCACGACAAGCGAGAAAGACATGAAAGATATGGTAGCCAAGACAGAAGCCTTTATGAACTACACAGGCATGGCAGTCAAACACAAGAAATGTGGAACTCTTCATGGCCAACGTACTGGAAACAATTGGAGTAAAACAGACGGCACTAAGAGCATTCAGTTAGAAATACAAGGAGACATCATCCCGAAATATGGCAAGGACAAACCCTACACCTACTTGGGTCACAGCATCAATCTGAGCGGCACAGCCATGAAGGAACAAATCAGCGACATCATGCAGGACTTCAAGGACAATCTGGAGCGCATTCATCAGGCTCCGCTGCCACTCAACGCAAAAACTGAAGCGATTAACATCATGCTTCTCCCAAAACTGAGCTTTTTCTTCTCTAACAACACTATCCCCGACACCGCTCTCAACGACATCGAGAGCGAAATAGCACGAAACGTGAGGGATCTGTTTGGGCTCAACAGTTCGTCAACACGAGCCTTTATGTTCACACCAAAGGCAGATGGCGGGCTAGGTATCATCAAACCAGCAGCGATGTACCACACTAAACGCATCACCTTCTTGCTGTCAGCCCTCAACAACGACGACGAGCAAGTTCGAGCTACGGCCCGAGATGCATTCGCTCTGCACATGAAGAAGAGAAAGGTGAATAGAGACTTCGACAGTGAAAAGCATTTCGGGGGCTATGAAGTGGATGACAATTACATCTTAAAGAAACAGTCGAAAGTAGACTGGGGCAAATCAGATTTTGTTGAACTCAATGGACTGTGTAGAAAACTTAGTTATGAACTAATTTACCATCAACAGAGTGATACTTATAAATTAATTATTCCTGAGGATGAGGAGGTAGCCATTAGTACTGCAGACACTAAATATATTGCACAGTCTATAAAACGTAATAAAATTAAGGAAGAAATTAATCATTGGTATTCTCTGAAGCGGCAAGGTAGAGTGATTAAAGAAACTGCTCACACCAGACATAAATGTTCAGCCGCTATATTTAAGAATTATCATGTAAGCGATGCAGTAATCAAATTCGCTATGAAGGGCAGATTGCAGCTCTTAGAAACCAATGCTATTTTAAACACTTATTACCCTGAGAGCTTTGATAAGGCATGTGCACTATGTAACAATCCTAATGATACAAATTCTCATATTTTAAATGGCTGTCAACAATTTAGAGGAATGTATTCAGAGAGGCATGACAGAATTGTGAATTACGTATTTGACCTATTACATGCTAAACTTAAGAGTGAGAGCTGTATCCTATACAATAATAGACGCATACCAGTAAGTAACAGTAACATCCCAAATAGGCCAGACATATGTATCATGGATGAAAGAACAAAAACAGCATTCATTATTGAAGTTTCTGTGCCATTTGACTACTTCATTGACCTATGTTTCCATGAAAAAATGTTAAAATATATATCTCTTAACAAAGAACTAAACGACAAGGGATATAACTGTAAAATAGTTGTGTTGATTGTCGGGTCTTTGGGGACAGTACATAAGAAGACAGCATCAGGGCTGAAAATGCTTGGTTTCTCGAATAGAGAAGTAAGAAATATGTGTAATTATATTAGTATTAGTGCTATTATTGGATCATTTAGAGTGTGGAAGAGGAGATTGTTTGTTAAGTAATAGCTATATCTATCTAATTGCTTACTTGATCACATATCATTGGATTGTTCATGGTAGTGTAAGAAGTCAAGTATCAATAAAGTTCTTGATATGTTATGTATGTATGTATGTATGTATGTATGTATGTATCTTATGTATGTATGTATGTATGTATGTATGTATGTATGTATGTATGTATGTATGTTATGTATGTTATGTATGTATGTATGTATATATGTATGTGTGTATGTATGTATGTATGTTATGTATGTATGTATGTATGTATGTATGTATGGTATGTATGTATGTATGTATGTATGTATGTATGTATGTATGTATGTATGTATGTTTGTATTGTATGTACGTATTGTATGTATGTCTGTATGTACGTATGCGCTCATGCGTGTGTGTGTGTGTGTGTGTGTGTGTGTGTGTGTGTGTGTGTGTGTGTGTATGTGTGTGTGTGTGTGTGTGTGTGTGTGTTTGTGTGATTAAGCATTAGTACATACAGTGTACTTTGTAGATTGGTTGCTCCACCACATCTCGTTGTTCACTTGCGTAAGCCACGGCACAGAGCACAAGAATAATCAGGGCCCACTTCATTTTGGATGAACTCAGTAGGCGTGTACGTCTTCACAAACTGGAAAAAAAGGAATTCTAATTTAAAAAGTGAAACGTGTCAAATTAGATAGTAGCATAACAGCTGTGCACACTCCAATTGTGAATTTCTCAAACCCTTGGGGCCCATTCGTAACAAGGAGAGAAGTGAACGTCCAAGGAAAACCAGTTCTGAAGATGACCATTTGATTAAGCGCATCGGTTCCCGACGAGTTCTTGCAAGAAGATAGCCTATGTGTCGCTTTTCTTCAGTGTCACGTCGTCTGAGGTTTGAGTTTGGTCTTAAGTCAGATAAAGCAGCTAGCAAATCTCGGTTATTTGCTGTTATGAAAGCCAAGCGTCTAGCATTTGTTAAGTATCACAAAACCTGGACCGCTGAAGACTTGGACAAAATTAAATTTTCGGACGAATCTACTCTGTTACAATTTGTCATGCACAAAAGAAACGCTAGAAAGCTTCCTAGTAATAAATTTGATAAAAGTATACAATTCGACGATTTGGGATGACACGTCGGAGTCTAGGAACTGCTGGACTCTATTTTTTTCCTCTTGGAGCAACAAAGAATGATGTTAAGTATGTGAAACGTCTGCAGAAGAAACTGGAACTGCACAATTATTATTCTATACATTTACCAGTCCTGCATTTTCATGCATGAAGGTGCTCTATGCATACGTCGAAGGGGGTGCAGAATATTTTTGGCCAAGATCAAAGTGACAGCACTGGACTGGACTGGGGACAGCCCAGCTCTGAATCCTATTAAAATTGTATGGGAAATAGCGAAGGGCAAGGTTGCACAAAAACTACCTATAAGTGCTGAAGCATTGAGACGCTAATGCATAAGTCGGACAAAACGAAAATCGTAGTAATTCGGAAAGGAGGAAAACTTGGTTAAAAAGACAACTGGACATTTAACGGGAGACAATTAGAAGTGGCATCGTACTTTAAATACTTAGGCCTTTTTATGTCCAGCTCAGGATCCTTTTCACACGGAATAAAAGCTTTGGCAGACCAGGAGAGAAGAGCATTATTTGGCTTAAAAAGCTTTTTTCATAGTAACCCTGAATTAACACCAGAACTTAAACTTAAATTAATTGATAAGGTAGTGACACCAGTCCTGTTGTATGAATGCGAAATATGGGGATTTTGTAAGGCCGACCCAATCGAAAAACTGCACATTAACTTCTTAAAATCTGTTTTACAAGTACGTAGAAATATCCCAAGCTGTTATGTTTATGGAGAACTAAGTGTTTTTCCGTTAATAATAGAACGCCAGATTAGGATTATTAAATACTAGCTTAGAATGATAAGGAGTGAACTGTGCAATGAAATAGAGGATGAATATCATTGTTTGATTAAATGTCAGAGATTCAAAGTCCTACAAAGTAAATACATCTGCCATGTTCTTTAAAAATTAAACCAAATATGGTACGATTTATTAATATGTCTCAAACAGACGAGCCCAAGCAGACACGGAAATTAGCTATACTCTGTTTCAATATTTTAAAAAGCTACAAAATTGGCATGCAAAACTGTGCTTCCCTAGCAAATTAACAACTTTGGCAGATAGGTACAAAGGTATACGTGTTCCTTATTTTTTTTTTATTCGTTTTTGTTTTTATAAACTTGGACTTGAACTTGAACTATATTTTTACAAATTCAAGACTGAATGTCACCACTTTTGCGGTGTGGTTTCATGTTATACAATTATTTTTACATGATCTGTCCAAAGGACAGATTTTATACTCAGCTACTATCGACTCTGATAGTACATTTTTTACTGCAACCTATAATATGACATAACATACAGTCTACGAAACACAGGACACAGAATACTTTACCTGGAGAGAAGTTCTGTCGTGTTTGCCTGAGGGCTGAAAGTTGCTACGTATTATATTCTTATATATAGCTCATATTGTTAATTTACTATTGTCATTTACTATTATCATTAGTAATAATGAGTGCTACAGCCTTTGAACTATAGCAACATATTCTAAGTCATCAAAGAGAATTCCATTAGGCTCATAAAACTAGCTTTTATGTCATTTCAGATGTTTTTTTCGCAAAAATATCACTTTACATTGAACTGGATGGTCTCCCAGAACTTGTATAGTCTCAGAATGCATAATAAGACTGATGCCTGAGGCGACATCACTAGTAGGAAATAAAAAGCGGCCGTTTTGTGTCGGTTGGACCGTAAACGCGAATATACTTTGATGACTGACATGTTCCGAACTTTTACATACCTAGCTCATTTTATGTGAAAGTCCATTTATTATGTCTTTACAATTGACATTAGAGATAATGGATGTAACAGCCTTTGAAATAGCAACATATTTTCAGACATCAAAAGAATTCCATTAGGCTCATAAAACTAGCTTTTATTTCAGAAATATTACATGGCGTAACATATATACTGTATAATGAATGATATTTGATACTAAATATGAACACTATGGGAGTTGTAACGGCAGGAAAACCCAAAATATCGTAGGTGTTCCGATGAACCACCCGTGAGGATGTAATAGAAACTTCAGTTCTTTCCTTCAAGACATCCTTTACCGCGTCTAAACTATCATACACCTTTCATTCTAAGGAAGGATTGCTCATACTTTCCAGTTATCTGCCTTAAATATTATACTTTTCTATTTTCTCTTGCTCGCCTTGTTTACTCCACTTCATGCCATTTTCTAAAGTAGTCAATGTCCTCATTGATAGTAATATGTACTGTACTTCTCAAATCAATATTTCTGTCACGAGTTACAAAAAGGGGCAAATTGGACAATGTATCACCGTTATGGCGTGCATTGATGTAACAATGATACGAACAATAGCCAACGAAAATTAGGACTGGAGTGCCGACAATCGATAATACATAGTAACATACAGCAAAAAGATTTGGGTGTGTGTAACTTACAGGCTCAATACATTGCTAAAGAAAGAAATCATATAATAATTTGATACATCTTCTTAGACGCATAGTGCTTATACCCAGTTTTCCCCCCTACATGACTCACACTCTGTATCACACTAACATTTATGCGCCCCTGTTAAAAGGATTAGATATAGATCCTTCACTCTTAAATCATTGTAATTCCTACCGCCTCCGCCATGTCTTTGTTTACATTGCATAATAACAACACCAGTATTCGCCCTAACATGGGGACACTTCACTCATTTCACTCTGACAAACTAATCATGGCGGAATTTAACTGAAAAATAATTGAAAACCAGCTCATTAACAAACTCGAATGTTCTCAGTCAGTGATTTTGTACGATATGTCAATATAAATATCATGTTACCGTCGAGATCCAGCACAAACGCAATAATAGTTTCAAGTTTTCATTACTTGAAAGTTTTCATGTTTATTTATTTAGTTGAAAGCCAACCTTATACAGTATAACGTCAGATGAATACAAAAGAATGAAAACCCAGCATATATTGTATGTACAACTATCTCTTACATTTAGTCATTGCCATCTCTGTCTCTTTCTCTCTGTCTCACGATCTCTGTTATCTCCCACTAACTTTCTCTCTCCCTACCTCACACACTTTTTCTCTCAGTCACTCGCTCTCCCCATCTAATGTTAACAGCTACATCTTTCACAACTTCCTATTCGACTAGACGCATCTATGTAACAAAAACTAACAATCCTCCCCACCTCCCTGCCTGAAAAGGAACTAACATTGTGTCACTTCAGCTGTTCATAGTCTCTTAAAATATGATATAATGCTACTGCTCCGTTTCTGAGTTCTTTATTATTACTTGAATTTAAAAGATTTAGGTATCTAGCCCTACGAGTTTTTATTAAGAACCATTTAGGTAAATAGTTCAGTCTTATGTGCTCAAATTTTATACATTCTACAATGCAGATGTACTCATCGTCTGTCATGTTACAAGTACAGTATTACACAATCTATTATTAAGCTCAAGTTTGGGTATTACCCACCTTCCGCATTCTATCATAACATTATGTGAGCCTAATTTTATTTTTGATATTGTCTTTCTAAACTCTTGACAAACTATTGAAGATAGATAATATTCATAACCAAACTTGATTTTTAACCTCTTACAAAGTCTATTACTACTGGGATTCTTAACTTCAGTTCACCAATTTTGAACATAGCAATCCCTCAATCGCTGTGTAAACTCTTTACAAAACATTTTCTCTGAAGGTAATAAAATGCATTTATCAACATGATGAATATATTTTTTGTAGCCATTTTGTAACCGGCAGTGTTAGATTACACTTCTTTCTTAATGTATCGATTTTACTGTAGTTGGTTCTTTTGTGGTCATGGACGGTGTTTAGTATGTCTCTAAATTTATGCTAAAGTGGTTTTACTCTTTTAAATGGCGTATTCGTGTGGAGCATCGTAGATGAATGTTTTCGGCGCTAGATTCTAGGTTAAAGGTCATGGGTTCGATTACCTATCATGGTCGTGTTGTAATTGCCTATGGAAAGCATTTTATCCACCATTTCCTCAGTCTGTAAAATGGGTACTTGGCCTAAACAGTGAAAGATAATGTCAGAATGATAGCAATGACCGTGGTGCTGTATACTCCCAGGGAGTGGAGAACATCGTATAGTGATCTGGCCTGCGTGAGTGATGATAGTGTGAAATAACCTGGATACAAGACTTATACACCAGATTATTATTATCATTATTAAAATTCTTATTGGCGCCCCTGCTTAAGAGTCTTCCACGTGAATTCACTGCCTGTTGGACAGTCTCAATCCTATAGTTGTTAGGTTGGCTTTATGATGTTAAC
Organism: Ellobium chinense; assembly: GCA_033807755.1. NCBI lineage: Eukaryota > Metazoa > Mollusca > Gastropoda > Ellobiida > Ellobiidae > Ellobium > Ellobium chinense. Next base: position 100,722 of record JAWQUT010000413.1, on the reverse strand, counting down.
TTGTTTAAATATGCCTTTAAAAGAAATTCTAATTTCAAAAAAATTTCTTTGGCATTCTGGCCTTTCTTGGCTTTTAAAGGAAATGACAGGGTTATGTCTACATACTTTTCCTTTTGGACTCATTACTCTATCAAGTGGGTTGAAAATGCGTTTTGTTTGATGATTGTTTCATACACGTTAATAAGCCCGCAAATATGCGGTCGACCCTTGCTGGTAGTAGTGGTATAACATAATTATGTCACCCTGGCACTCTTTTATCAAACGAAAAAGCACTCCGTGTGGGACAAACGTGTTGTTTGATCATGTTTTTATTTACTGACCGATATTTACAATCAAATGATTCCGCTATGTCCCAGGGTGTCACGTGTGTTGGTGGATATGGATACCACGCAGTAGCATTATCATGATAATTGCACACATGAAAAGGGACAGTTATAGAATTGTTTTCGTTATTAAAAAAAAAAAAAAAA
>JAWQUT010000413.1:69262-82110 GCA_033807755.1 Ellobium chinense | reverse complement strand
AAAAAAAAAAAAAAAAATTTTTTTTTTAAAAGTCTCAACATAAGCACCCAGGAAACATCAGGTTTTTCAATGTTTCTCATTATGTTCGTGTTTGTGTTGTGTGGTTGTGTGTGTGGGGGTGTGGGTTTGTGTGTGTATGTGTTTGTGTGTGTGTGTGTGTGTGTGTGTATGTGTTGTGTATCTGTGTTTGTGTGGTTATGTTTGTGTGTGTGTGTACGTGTGTGTGTACGTGTGTGTACGTGTGTGTGTGTGTGTGTGCGTGTGTGTGTGTGTGTGTGTGTGTGTGTGTGTGTGTGTGTGTGTGTNTGTGTGTGTGTGTGTGTGTGTGTGTGTGTGTGTGTGTGTGTGTGTGTGTGTGTGTGTGTGTGTGTCTGTGTGTGTTGTTGTTTTTCATGATTCATTCACTGTTTCCACTGACGAAGGCAATCTGTATGAGCGACCTGCCGACTGTCTTACCGCTCTGCGAGGGTTTTATGAAAGGTTCGTCTTTTATTATAACAGTTCATAGCAGGAAACATAAAGTAATTCATTCAGGGTAAGAGAGGTTGATGTTATATTATCTATCCACATAACTATTGCATTGTTTTATCAAAACATCGTATCAGACATCTCTATAGTTTGTTTTCTTTTTACTTTTTACACTCTACTTATAAAATGTATAAAAAGTATCCTTCCACACTAACCCTAACCCTCCTTTCCCCCGCCTTCCCCCCGGCCTACGCCCCTTGGTACGCACACACTAAATTAGCTAGACATCAGCATGTCCTTGAGGTTCATTAAATGTGATAATTCAAAATATATTTTCCTTCCCCATGAACATTTGAATTATTGCAACTTGAACTACACCAGACCAAAATATACTACTCGCAGAGCAACAGTGCAGCGACGGACATATTGTAGTGTGTGTCACGTCACCAACTGTATTCGGCGCCGTATTATTTCTTGTGGATCCGACTATCAACGTAGCTGGCAGTCCGCAGGCTTTGTCGACGTCTGATAGAGATTGTGGAGCGGCGTGGCCTAATGGTTACGGCGTTGGACTCAAGATCTAAAGGTCGTGAGTTCGATTCCCGACGACGGTCATGCTGTAAGTGCCTTGGTAAAGCATTTCATTCTCATTTTCCTCAGTCTACCTGTCTGTAAAATGGGTACCTGGCTATAAGCATCGGAAGATATTGTCAGAATGCTAGTGATCAGCGCCTATAAATGGCAGCGCCACTGTATGCTCTCCAGGGAATCGAGAAAGTCCTAGAGTGATCAGGCCTGCTGGGGTAATGATAGTGTGAAGTCGCGTGAGCGGGCATTAGCCTGGATACGAGACTTATAAACCGCACTATTATTACTTTTTCAGTTAAACAGACATTTCTCAAACACACTCTTCTTGAATACATTTGAACGCACCACAATTATTATGGCATTCTTAAAGTTAAGGAATAGGGCCTGGATAGCTTTCTGGCCGTGTCATTACCTATACATTATATTAATATGGTGCACATTTGGTCACATGACAGTAAAACATTGTGTCACTGGTGTCACGGGACTTTGTTACATCGTCCACGTCACGCCCTGACGTCACAGATTCACTTCTACAGCTGTGCTTGTTACGGGACAGAGGTAGCCTCCCTTGACAGGGCAGGTAATAAAATATGCCACAAACCTGAGGAGACCTCTTCGTCTTATTTTAATGATTTAAATAAAATGTTCGTGAGTTCACTGTCATTGAGGATTCCAACAGTATGGTTCTCCTCAGGTTGAAAGAGGATAATTTCAATAAAATAATATACACAAAAGTTTGCTACTTTTCTTTTTAAACATAGATTATAGTGCTTAGTTTAGTTTATTTATTTATATAGTTATATCAAGTATTCCAGTCAAATACAGCGAAACATCTTGGATCAAGTCGTAGTTTTTCAACAGGACCTTTTCATTTGTTTAGTTTGCTGTCCATGATACAGCCAACTCTGCTTAATCGCATAATGGACAATCGCAACTTCTGCTTATTCGAAACATTTTTCACATTAGAGAAGGCTGTGTTTCGATAGAGAATTACCGGATAATCGCAATTCTCTTAATCCCAACTTATTTCTAACTCCCTAGGAATTTCGATTCGACCTGACTTTACTCCGAAAATCTCTTGTAAGATCTTCCCAAATCATTTATTTCATTAGATCATCTTTGCTTATTTTCCAGCTCTCAGTGCTATAGACTACCTAAAGAAACACATTTTGTCATCAGAACGTTTAACTTGGTTAAGAGATGCTTGATCTGTAAGAAAGAAAGAACGAAAGAAAAAAAGAAAGAAGGAAGGAAAAAATGGAATGTGCTATCCGCACAGTCGGAGGTGATGCAAAGGCTCTGAACATCATGCATACTAAATCCGGACTTGTCCACTTCTATTCATCATCATAAACCTGCTACAAGATAGTGTCAGACTGGTTAATTTTATATTCCTTTATCAGTAACTGACGTTTTGATGACTTTGTAGGCACCTAGGTTGGGCAGAGTGTGTGAACCAGTGGTCACCTAGAAAGGTCATAATACTGTAAGGCTCCAGTGTTTGGGCACAGTTGTTCTTATTTTAAGCTTTGCACGGGAATTAATAAAGTATAATTTTAAATGATAGGTGGCAGTAAACTTTCGTATATGAAACATGTAAATGTATGGTAAGAATCTAATTACTTGTAAATAATAAAATGTGAAGATAAAGAAAAGAATGTCCCGTAAAATAAGCATAATAACTTCATTCTCAACATTTTCAGCTTTACAGTACCAACAGGATCTTTGGGAGGTACTTGAGAATAGATCTACGGGAAAACGAGAAAATGGAACACAAGATAGGATTTACAATGCCATAAACACAGGGCGAAAGTTTCATGTTAGTTAGTGCTCTCCTGATCTCACATTTTTTTTTTTGCTCACGGGATCTCTATAATCATAATCAATATATTTATCGAAATGAGGAAAATGGTAGGTGATTTATTACGACATAACGATCACAGTATGTTTGGATGCATTTATGCGAGTGGTTGGATTATGTGAAAATTGTTAGTTTCCAAAGTGACTTAAAGTTTCCTTAATGTTTCCGCAACTTGAGCGTAAATGACTTCCTGAGCTACTTAAACTGTCACACTGGTGAAAATTATTGGAAAATTTTATCGTTTCAAATACTAGGAGCCAGTGATGAGTTTCGAATTTGAAAGGGGAAAAACCCTGCTCTAAAACTCCAGGACGTAAGCTGTGACCGTCATGCATTAGCCCAAAGGGATTGTACTCGGTTTCCTGGTCAAGATGTCAAGAGGAGACAATCCAAACAACGGGTGATAATTTCTCTGCTGACATTAAAATTTGGGCAAACAAGCTGTGAAGTAACACCGTTGTGATGTCATCAATAAAACTGACAATCCTTTGAAATTGATTGTAAGTGTCCAGCTTTGTGATGGCGTTTTGACCAAGTGGGCTTGTCCATCTGGGATATGTGTCATTTGTAGCCTCTTTGGTGTGTTAGAAGTCCGAGGCAAACGGAGTCTGGAGATGATATTTGAATGGATATTACTGTTTTCCTCTTTTATATGAGAGGATATATTTTCCATTGATTTTACAAAACCTGTTTTATAGGATTTATATGTTCACTTTTTAAAGCATTCCTTTTTATACCACCTACAATGGTATGTATATTTTTAGCATTTCATCTATTTATAATGAGTACATTCTCACACTGTTAAAAGACTCACTTATAAAACTGACGTGTACATAGCTGTGTCGTCTCTTTCCTAAACTCGAGGTAGGTTTGTTCAATATGCAGTATGCTGCCTCCAGTTCATCTATAGATGACCTGAATTAAAGTGTTCTAAAGGTAAACAACTCACACAAGTACAAATGTATTCATATCTGCTTTTTAATTCATCACCTATGATCACTATTTCAGGAGCAGCTTTAAAATAAATAAACAGTTTTTAACATTTTGTTGTTTTGGTTTTTTTTTTATTCTAGAAACAGATTCAAAATCACCTACTGTTTCTTGTCCTGACAATCGGCGTTCGCTGTCAATCTGAAAATAACCAAACAGGAAGAACTGAACAGGTTAGTTTATGTCAATATTTTCCTCCACCGTTTTATGTGTAACTTGTAGTGCTATTTCGTGGTCCATACTAACACGTATATCATTATTCAACTTTGAAGTGATTTTGTTATATATATATTGTATATATATTAAGGTTGGCATACCTATTAGCAAAACTGTCGAACTTCCAGTATTATGAAGTCATGATATAACCCTGTAGCTGTAAGCTGACATAGGACTTCACAAAGTCGTGTTTGATTATTATAATATAGCCCTTTATTATAAATTTTAACTCAGGCTGTTGAAAGTGAGCAGGAATATGCCCAGAACATGCAATATTAAAGACATCAAATCATGAATTTGTCAGACAAATTAACGGCATCCGAAATTAACAAAATTAATAGTTATGTCATTAAATCTGCAAGCGATAGACCTATACCATAGATACCTTTGGGGAATGGGCTAAAAGGGCGTAGGAGACCGAAGAACATGGATTTTCATAATTATTTATGCCTCTTGCAGACTTCCGGCCCAGTGCCCATTTACAGAAAGCCACCAGATCCTGTTTTCAGAGATTCAACACCATCAGGAACTGGGGAAGTAGGAACGGATCTCCAGACCAACGCATCGCCAGTGTCCACTGATGGATCTAGTGGCTTTATAGTCCTGGACGGGACCCAGCCAGCCGTGGACGTCAACCAAAATAACGTACCATCTTCAAATCAGTCTGTCGCCATACCGTTCAATCCCACACCAAAGACACTTGACGATATTATCAACCTGGGCCAATACAACCCAACTTTTGAGGTCCCTTCCCAAACAGTCAACCCTAAGTCTTCTCCTGCTCAGGTGCCGCTGCCAAATAAGTCACAAGATCTGGGACAATCGGGGGAGATACCTTCACAAAACCCCCGAAACGATGACGGTTCGAATAAGGCAACTACCTTCAACTTAGGAGACAATCTTGATCAACCACAAGGCACAAGTAATGGTGCTGCCCCGGCTAATACTCCATATAAAGGGATCAGCCCTGACCGACGTCTCCTGGGAGATGATCAGGACAACTCTCTGCTCGACTTCCAGCCCAAAGGACCTGTGTATGTCACTGTCCAGCGGCCAGTACAGGTCAGCTCCCCTCCAACCTGTTCCTTTCCTGACAAGTTCGGCGAGGACCCCTTGGAGCTGTCCACTAGCGAATTTGGCTATCCTAAGTGAGTGAAATGTCGGAAATAATATACTGGTAACGAAATACGATTCCTTTTTTCATGACGTTACAGTCTCGGTCTTTCTGTACCACGCATTTCTCAGAGACAACAACGTACAATCTTCAAATCAGTCTCCTCAAAGGAGATTTTAACAATAGCAGCCTTAAAATTCTTCCTTATGAATAACTTACTGTTTTCATATCTCCCCATGATCTTTTTTTTTTCTGAGACCTAAAATGATATAAAGGAAAATACAAATATGCTGTTATCAGTGCAAAGAAAAACAGCGAAGTATTGTCTAATCTGCACCATGCACAGGAACACCACATTCCAGTGATGAGGCTGTATGAGCGCTCTTGCTTTTTATTTAGGTTTTAGAGATTAGATACGCAAATGCACCATTTCATACTAGCCTTCCTTCCTCTGTGCTTTCCCCTTGACTTAGTCTATACTTAATCTATATATTAGTCATCTCCTTCACTTCCGTATTCGCCCTTTTATTATCTTCTTTCCGTTTCTCACCTGCTTTTTTGATCATCTTTTTTGCACTTGTATTTTTTTTCTGGTAGATCGATCATAGAGCAAGCACTGAAAAACTCGGTGGCAGAGACCGTTCTTCAAGTCCTGATAGACATCATGTACGATGGTATCTTAGCCACACAGGTCACCGGACGCTCGAACCTGGGGTCCCAAGACTTTGGAAACAACCGCATCAACAACGGATACCTCTTGAACAGCCCCAGTACGAATGGATTAGCCAGTGGTTTCAATTCATTGGGCAATGCCAATTTGCTTAACAGAGGAGACAGCAGCTTCAGGAGCCCTTCTTTTGGAACCTTGGACACTTCATTGGGCGACTCCAGTTTTGGCACTACCGATTATTTCAGTAATGATCTGAACGGCAATGGGTTTGATGCTTTCGGCAAGTCCGGAGTGGGTGCTGTCAATCCTGGAAATGTGAACGACAAATCTAGGCCGATTAGTAATGGTAACAGTGCTAGCGGATCCCAAGGAGCAGAGGGAAATTCGGAGACAACTGCTAGCTTCGCAGGTGATACCCAAACATCTAGCAACGTCAATGGTAACGGTAGTAATGGCATCAGGAATAGTCCTGTCAACAATGATAGTAACAGCGCCAAGAACAATAATAACAGCAACAACAACAACAACATTGTGGACAACAACAACAGTGATAGCAATAATAATAATAATAATAACGGCATCAACAACAATGAGAACTTAGCTAACAATAACAACATAAACAGCGGCGTGTCCAGTTTCAGCCCCACATTTCAAAATCCATCAAATAGATTTGGAAACTACAACGCCTTCAACTCCAACGGCTTCTTCGGAGGCAACGCTCCAACGACCACAAACTTGCTGAAGACACCAAACATTGACCGACTCTTCCCACCCAAAGCTTCTGACCAGTTCTTGGACGAGCCTCCAGGCCCAGTAGGGGAAGACAAAGACAGTCCGTTCATAACGTACAATACTGGTCAGCGAGATGAGGAAAGTGCCAGTCCGTTCAATTTCAACAGCCAGTCTCTCTTCGGATCCATACCTCGGTCTCCATTTGCTCTCTCAGGAAGTAGGTCAACCTCCCTTAATAACAACAACAACAACAACAATGGAAATAACGATTTGTCCTCGCCCTTCGCCTCGTCTAACTTTGGCAGTGGCTCTTCTTTGTTCTCTCCTGGTGCAGGCAATGGTAATATCAACAGACTTACAGGCCAGGGAAACGGATTTTCCAACACGCAGTTCGGTTTCCCACAGAGCTTCAGGCGGAAGCGGCAAGCTGGGTAAGCTTTTAGACTGAAATTACATCCCCTTGGCGAGAAGACCACCTCCATGTCTGATGCTGTCGCTACTGTTGTTGCTGCTGCTGCTGTCGTTGTTGATGATGATGATGATGATGACAATGATGATGATGATGATACGATGATGATGAGGGACTTTTATTTGAACTTAATAATTTGGTCTTTTGGATCCTGCATCGTCTGTAATTTTCATCTTTGTCATTTCATGGGAGTTTTACTTACATGTACTGTGGTGCAGCTCGTCAGGAATTTTACACGATGATGATGATGATGATGATGATGATGACAATAATAGTGGCTGAAATCACCCCAAACGTTTTATTTTCTGTGTGATTTATCAAATCAGTTCTAAAGCAATAGGGGGTATATACGATAAAGGAAGACAATAATTATATAAGTAATACTGACCGAGTTTCCTAACTCAAACTTTTATCAAATTTAAAATGTTTACCTTCTGAGTTACCCACTCTTTAAAACTACCACGAATGAGGCTGCAATATAGGAGATGATTTGTGCAGTTATGACAATGTCTCCTGAAGTGACACTGGTCGTTTTCACTGGATCAGTCCATGCTCAGACTGGCGCTTTCCGGAATGTTCCTTTCGGATCCAGGCACCATGCCCAAAGTATTACAAGACACCTCGGGATTATGTTAATTATTTTAAGGGTATTTTTGTATGACATAATATTGGTGCTGTGGGTTACTTTCTAACTGGGAATGCAGTTTTTTCATACTCACATTTACGCGTGTCATTACAATGGTCAGAAAAGGTTGCTTGTTAATACTCCAGTTAAACATACTGAACATAGTGATTGTCATGACATGCTGTTTGCCTGTCGTCACAACCGGTCAAGGAAAAATTGCTATCTGCATGATTCATTTTGCACTGAGATCTGGATATATTGACTGACTATTACTACTGTTACTGAAGTACGTGGCCTTAATTGATGTTTTCCTTTGGTTCAGCATTTATAAATTTTTTTTTTTGCATTTTCCTTTTGTCTGTAGGGTGACCCCAGCCCTCAGTGTGAGCAGTGCATGCACTCCAACCTACAAGGTTCTTCGCCAGTACAAGCATTATTCTGGCCCCTGCTTTGTGGTCATGCCAGAGGCTCAGGGCATATACTATGCTGAATGCTCGTGAGTAGACGTGCACGCTCTGGCGAAAATACTAATAAAGACTATGAAGTAAACATAAACCATGATTACCTTCTTTCGAAAGGGGATACTAGGTAGTGTTGTGGTCTTGCCTTTTTTTTTATGATGATATGTCTCCTGAAGTGACACTTGTCGTTTTCACTGGACTATTCCATGTTCAATCTGGCGGCCTGCCTAGTGTCATATCGTGTTAATTTAAAGTCACTTATACTAGGAAGTGATTATCTTTACATTCCTCTAGAGCGGAGGTTCCCATGTGGCAGTACACATAATTATGCTAGTGGTGCCCTTAAGTTCATGGGATATGCGAAGAGCTAAGAGCTAACTATATGAACACATTTACGATTGACCTGCTTTTACTTGACACTTAGGCCAGTGGCCGTATGCATAATCGGTGTATTAATTTGCGTACTGTCATAACTAGTGGAAACAAAATTAATGTTTTTTTGGGGGGTGGGGGTGGAGGGGCGGGAGCTGTAGCTACCTGATTATGCAAGTTCAGGTGAGGATTATGCACACTGCCACAGGTGAGTAACTTTAGAACGTGAGGCGAATTTGCTGGTAACTCAAGAGTGCGGCGACCAAGAAGAGTAGGAATTTTCTGCTTAGAGTGTTAAACTGTGTGAAGGATATTAAAAAGCGTAGAAGCAAAGAAGTGGATAAAAGTTTGAATCAGTGTGCCACCCTTTTTGCCTCAGGAGATGAGACACTCTTGCATGAAGACCCAAACTTACTTCACTCTTGATTCGGAGCTCCCTACTCGAAATATGAAACACCCACCATCAAACAACATTCCTGATCACTTTCTGTATACGCAAGATATATACGCATGCCTGTACTCACACAAACAGAGCAAATTATGCAACACACAGACAAAGTTAACCCTCAATTTGCAATTCTCACATCAGCCTGACGGCGCAGCTAATTTACATTATCCTTTGCCTTTTCCTTCTGTTGTGGCTACAGGAACACCCCTTGCTCAGGATGCCGTTTCGAAGGCGGAGCCAGTCGATGCGTCGCTGAGCGTGTGCCTCAGTGGGTGTGGTCGTACTGTGAGGAGGGGCCACATGCGGGCAAGGTCATGCCAGACAGGGTCGAAGTGGCTGTGACCTGCACGTGCAAGACTGCAACTTGCCAAAGTTCCCTTCCAGGAAAATGATGTCCGGGAATTTTTAAGTTCTGTTCACTGTACATTTATCATTCAATCATTACATCTTTGCATGCCTGTCAATGATATGTAGTTTTGTAGATTTGTGCCCCTAGCTTATTTGTGGCTATACTTTAGATGCAATATCAGTTCTATTTCCAAATCAAAGGACTGTGCTGGAAGTGACCAAATCTTGTATATCTGTTGTTGGTTTAATGGCGGTTTGAGGTTGCAGGAGCCAAACTGTAAAAGCCTTCTTGAGCAATTTAATAAAATTTTCTCCTAGAATCACATGATCGTTACGGGATGGTCAGGGCTAGGTTTGGTGCCACCAATGTATTCAAGATTTATACTATTTAAAATGAGGATCCTTCCTTTCAATTTTCACAGTTTTAATAAAATGAAATGGGTTAAATATTTGGCCTTGTTTTTTTCAGACCACAGGCTCGCACAAATGAAATCCACTGAAGTCATTGGGGAATACTGTCTGCAACACTTTTTTAAAAACACATTCAGGATGGAAATTTACCACTTTTGCTGTGTGGTTTCAGGTTATACATTACTTTGCCATTATTGACCCTGAAAGTCCAGAGATTTTGGACAAATTAGGCTCCTGCAACCTGAATAGATCTTTGAAGCTGAGAGGTCTGAACAGCGCAAACACGTTTGTTTTTTTTCCAAGACATACATTATCAGTGAGTTTGTTGAACGTGAGTTCAGTTCCACTACGTGATGGATCTTCAGGGTAGAGAAGCAGCAAAGCTAGCATCCTTGATTTTTTCACCATGTTTTCCCGTCATCATTCGTTTCAAGAATTCCTTATTTTCAGAACAGTTCTTGTAGCTCTCAAATATATTTTGAATACTGTATAGACCATAACATTTCACATCAAACCCGTGAGCTGTACATAGTCACAGAAACACACTTTTTTACTCTTTTTCATACTCCTAACCTTTTTTTTTTCAGGATGACTGGTGAAAACGGTTGCTATATACAAGTATATATGCTAAATGACATACTATCAGTGTGATTGTATCTAAATATCCATAAGGATGAATAACGTTTATCTTATCTTGTCTTATTTTATCTTATTTATCTTATCTTAAGTATCTTGTACTAGGTAACGAGATAAAAGTGTACAACACCACCCCACCGGAGATTATCGTTCTATCAAGGGTGATCGTCTTACAGAGGATTAGAAGGAGAAAGAACCACAGAGATAGAGCCACAGAGGTTGTTCTCTTATCCAGATTTTAGAAAACATAAAGCCACAAACATGGCCGCCTTACATAGACTTAGGAGAAGATTAAGCCAAAAAGGTGGTCGTTTGACCCAGGCTTAGAAAAAGACAAAGCAACATAGATGGTCGCCTTACGGAGGCTTAGAAGGAGGTAGAGCCACAGAGGCTTACCCACGGCTTGTCAAATGAGAAAGCCACAGGCTGATGTAGTCGCACTACAAAGATTAATTAAGAGATAGTCCAAGAATCATATTGTCGCCTGATACAGGTTCAGGAAGAGACAGAATCCCAGACTGATGTGAGGGCTCAGAGAAAGCATGAAACAACGGAGTGTACAGAGCTTTGCGAGATTTGACAAAGATGATACAGGGTTTTCTGACTGATGCCCGGAGCTTATGTGTTTAGCCTTCTCTTGCATATGAAGCAGTAGCAAGTCCAATTCATGGGAATCGTTAGAAAGAGTATAATTTACCGTAGACGTATTTATGTTTTTATGGGCTGAAAATTTGCTGTATTTTTTTCTCTGCCTCTTCTCCCCCCCCCCCNNNCCTCCTTCCTTTGAGCCCCATCCCAAATTTAATGAAAAAATAAACCCCACCAGACTTGCAAGATATGGGATCCGAAAGAGGCCAAACTGATTTCGTAGTATTGCGAAAGTTTATTGAGAGCTTGAGTATTAACAATGGGATCCCTTCCCAGCGTAAGAATTACATTAACTCAGCATGTTGAAAGTTACCAAGGGTACATTTAATACAAATGCACTAATGTAATTCTTACTTTCATAAGAGAGTTAATGCGCAAGCTCATTAAGCAATGAATATATCGTAGCCACTGGAGGAAGTTCAGACATAACAAGGGGCCATAACTGGGGCATTTTGTCATTCAGGGAACGGTTATAACACAGTTCTGTGATTACTGGACCATCTGAGCATATAAACTGTTGTCCCTCGACACAGTTCTTGAGAAACATGTCTATGATTTCTTCCCGTTTCTGATATATTTCAGTTGAAATTATCCCAAAGATGGCAGTTTTGTCGTGGTACAGCATCAAGTTTGGGGGGCATAGTATTGGGCCAAAATTAGTATGGGAGCGTGTGGGCGAACATGTGGTGCTGGATATAATTTAATTGTGAGCACACAGAACACGTTTTCTGGTTAATTAGATCCGAACATTTTAGTGGACTCGTTTGCAGTCCTCTGTTTGGGATTTTTAAATAGCTGGGTGAATTATGGTTTGCCACTATGGAAAAATACTCCAAGTTCAAATTCATATTCTGCGTAAACGATTCTGAGGAGATTTATTTTACTGTGTCGAAATTCTTAATGTGCTATTCAAATATACTTTGAAACATGTGAGAATTTGAAGAGAGATTGATTCGTCTTTATACAAGCGAATTCAGTCTTATTCTTGTCATACAAAGTACATATAGAAGTAACAGAACAATAATATACAATAATGATACAGTAGAATTTCCTCTCATAATCTCCTGTTGCTTCGCCCTGTGAGTCAGGGAGTTTCCTACAGTGTTCTTTTAGTCTCACTGGGTGTTAAGAATGGTGATGTTCCAAAAACACATTTTGTATTTTAGAACAAAAATAAAAAATATAATAATAATAATAAATCAACATTCATAGTTTGTTGCTTTAATATGTGTTTGCTCTGTTGTTCTCAATGCTGTTTGTTGGTGTTCGTGAACTTAATGACAATGATGATGGACGTCCTTTTTATCCATCATTTGTTCCAGTCTACTCCGATCAATTGCAAGCCCTGGTGAGGATGAGAAAAGTTGCGATTATAAGAAGTGCAAAAATTGCTGCGATTAAGCAGACATTAAGATTCTCTGGATTTGCGATGAAACTGAGTAGACTATATGATTATTCATTCACACCTATCACTTCTGAGCTGATCAGAGCGATCCTTAGCATAATTCTGTATATGGACACTTTCTTTTATTCTGTATGTGGTTTGGTTTCCACACTCATCCGTCTGTCTGTCTGTGTGTCCATCCGTCTGTATGTCCATGCGTCTGTCTGTCACTCTGGCTGGCTGGCTGGCTGACTGGCTGGTTGGCTGGCTGGCTTTCCGACTGTCTATCTGCCTAATTGACTGTCTGTCTGCCTGCCTCTTCATTTTTCTGCTTGTCTGCCTGCCTGCTTGTCTTCCTGCCTGCCTGCCTGCCTGCCTGCCTGCCTGTCTGTCTGCCTGCCTGCCTA
>JAWQUT010000413.1:52294-63665 GCA_033807755.1 Ellobium chinense | reverse complement strand
TAATAAAAAACGTTATTTGAAAAATATCCATTGGCATTTCGTTGTTGTTTTTTTTCTCTCTTTATTTCTTTTTATATCGTTTGTTCTTGTTCGTTTTGTTCTACTTAAGTAATTAGCAGCAGCGAGAAAATCCTGAATTACTAATCACTATGTATAGCTGTCACGGCTGGCGTAACCTGTGGGCGGGGCCAATACGTAGCGCGCCAGAGCGACGTACTGCTTGATTGGATGGCGTATTATCTGTTCGTGTCAAAACTATGACGCGGCATACTGACGTATGGGGGATGTTGATGTAAAAAAGTAAATAATTTCCAAAGGGCATTGTCTTCATGAAAATATGATAATGGTATAACAAGCCATGTGGTGTCTGTGCACAATAAAGAAAGAATGACCAAAATTTACAAAGAATTAAGTGAGTTAATGGTCGTCATTTGAAGCAAAAACTTTAACTTCGTTTTTCTCAGAACACTGAATTTCGCGTTACGCCAGTATGTCGCGCCAGCAACGATTTAAGCAAGCTCCGCCTACACTTTGACTTCATTCATTTACATAGTTCCCGCCCCCTTCAAATCATTTCCCCGAAGATTGAGAGCGTGAAGTTTAGTATCAATAACCTCATTCTCACGAACTAGCAATCAAACGAAAGCTGTTAATCCTCTCTTCCTTTCCGCCATATTTTATGTGTCTCCTCAAAATCTTCGTTTCTGATTGGCTGAACAGCTTCGGGAAGTGGCGCCACCTATTCACAGCTGGAGTGACAGATGAAATTACGGTGCCGCAGTTTCGAACCAGGGAACCCTGGTGATCGGCCGATTGCGCCTATTTTTGGGGACCCGTTTTCGGATTAACGCCTGACCAGGTCGGCACTTAATCTGTCCATAGCCATGTCATCGTACAGGGCTTTGTCAAGAAGACGAGGGATAAAAATTTAATGTCTTCCCTTCCCTTATAAAGTCGATTACTGATATGTTCCCCGGCCGACATCCCAGAATTTGATCTGTCCCAGCCTCCCTTCCTTTCGACCCAGGCTGCTGGTTGACGATACACAATGGTAAGTAGTTATTTATGCATTGATTTACCGATAGATATAATGAATCAGGTGTTTAGTTATACATATTATATTTATAGTGACACATTTTAGCAAAGCCTGTACTGAACTCTGTGCAGTTATCAGCTGATTGTATAGTAAAGCAGTGGCCGTATGCATAATCGGTGTGTTCATTTGCGCATTGCATTAACTACGTGAACTCTACTAAGCTTTTTGGAGTGGTTTTTTTTTTTTTTGGGGGGGNNNTTTTTTTTTTTTTGGAGGGGGGGGGGTTCCTATCGTCACTTCAATGTGTTAATTATGCATACGGCCACAGATCTTTGACGTGAAATTTGAACAGGTTTCATGAATAATTCATTTCTGGGGGATCTATATGTATATGCAGCCTCATGTTATCAAAAAATCTTGCATGGACCTCTTGATATATTCGGAACAAAACAAAAGTTCTTGAGAAGCCAAAGTCAAACGATCAGTACGTTCGAGACTGTTTTGCTGTATTGGAGACATAATCAGAGTGGCATTCTATTTAAGATACTTGACACAACAAAATACTTCTTTTTACCTAGAAACATTGCGCCAACTGCTTTGATATCTTTGTAATGTGAACTGCTGAGATACAAGCCTAGGCCAGTGCCTAGAAATATACACCGTGCTAAATGAACAAGACATCAGTGATGAATTCGATGAAATAACATTTAAAATACAAAATGAAAAGAGACTCGTGAACACATCTTGCAAGAGCTAGTTTGTTGTTTCGTGGGTTTTTTTTTTTTTAATTTGGGATCTATTCATACAGTTTTGACATTCGGCTACGATGTCTTTGCCAAACTCTAAGTTAAATTGATTACTGAAACCTCTTACTATATGGGCTTACTGAAACCTCTTATTATATGGGCTACCGAAGGCTCTATGCTATGCACATTCTCAAAGAACTGTGTGAGCTGCTTTTTGTTCCCTAAAATGTAACACTATGGTGAGCCCACAAAAACTCACGTAACACAAACGTCAGTGGTACGATCTTATTTGACTCATACTTTAATTTCAGTTCCAAGCCCTGCTGTTCGCGACAGTCGTCGCATATGCGTCGGCCGGAAATGCCAACACGATCAACGCGCTAGCCAGCGACATCACCGGAAATGACCGCGGTTTTGGCGGTGCAGGTTATGGAACTTCCGGGGGAGTGGGCTATGGAACGTCTGGGAACTTCGGCGGATCGTGAGTTCACAACATATTGCTCTTAGGGTTCTTAAATGAGTTCCTGAGTTGTGTTGACTCTCCAGTCAAACTTTGCTGTTGGCATATCATATCTAGCAACTGATAGATAGTTGCTAGATAAGGTAGCTGTAGAACAGATGTAGGTATTCAATATGGTTACATAGGCCCAAATCTTTTTGCTGTATATTACTATGTACTGTCGACTGGTGACAATCCAGCCCTAATTTTCGTCGCTATTTCCACTCACCAATAATGGAGATAAACATCTGATCTAAAAAAAAAGAAAGACATTACTTTTAATAGTCCATGACAAGTAATTTTTTTTTTTTTATCATCTTTTGAACCATCCTCATAAATAGTTAGTTGAGGCCTTGGGTTATTTCAAGAGAACAGAAGGTTAGCTCATTGGCAGCACCTATCTTTCTAAACCTCCGACCTGAAATAGTGCTGCTTTAATTTAACATAAACTGGCCAAGGAAGTGACAGATGCGTTAGAACAGGCCTCAGCTAAGGTCACTGGGCCCCTGAGAGGGAGAAAAAAAAATTATGTGATGAATTGATCACCCTTCCTTTTAAGTCAAACTCAAGTGACCTAAAAATTAATGCGCTCGTGTAACTATATGGCACATTACCTGTTCATTATTTGTTCCTGGAACCTGCATCTTTGTACTGTACTCTGTTCCAACAACCTCCGGAGAGTCTACTGGTTAAATGTACTCGTCAATCTTTGGCTGTTTGTTCGTCTGACCATCTGCAAGGGCTGGTTGGTTCTGGCTTCCATATTCTTTAGGTCCATAACACTCATCCTGCCTCGATATTCCATACCTATCCTCATCAGCCAAGTTTTGAATACAGCAGTTTTTGTTTGTAGTTGTCGTTATTGTTGTTGTTTTTGTTGTTGTTGTTGTTGTTGTTGTTGTTGTTGTTGTTGTTTGTTTGCCAATGTACAAAGCTGATATTTTATGACCTATTTTTATCATAGCTTCATGAAACTATATAAAGATGTACTATTGGCTGTAAAGACAGTTTCAAATATTGAAATGGCATGAAATTTTGTAGGCAGAAATAAGGAAAGTGCAGAATGGCCCTCTTTTGCTCTGAAATTTGGTCAGCAATTTCATTTCAAACTGGATTCCTGACCGAGATAACATTTCTCTTGAAATGTAAATATGTCCAAATATTGTGTCTTTTGTTCCACGTTTCATCAAGTTCTGAAATTACGAGATACTGGACTTTGCTTGTCAACATGTCCAGAAATAGAAGAGATAATGATGCTGATGAAAATAATAAGACGCGATGATTATTCATTGATAGCTCAGCTCCTATATGCTAAATCTGTCATACCGTGGCTTTTACAAATCCCAACATGTAGTGGTGTGTTCCATACTAGTCAACAAATTTCACCGAAACACTGGTGGACAAATTCCATATTTGTACAAAATAAAACCCGTGGTTGTTGTGGTGGTCCTGGTAATGTGGTGAGTGTATCTTTAACCTATAAAAGGGTTACATTACAAGTGATTCGAAAATTCGTGTACGTTTTAAAGATATTTTATCTGTGATAGATTCTAGTATTTAATGAATTAAAGTGTCATTTTCAAATACTTTACAAAACTTGGTAAGACGAATTTTTTTTAAATCATTGTATAAGATGGTGCTAGTTGAGTTTATGGTGATGACGGTGATGGTGATTGGTGATGATGGTGGTTATAATGGTGAGGGTGCTGCTAATGGTGATCACGATGACAATGCTTTCCCCAGGATCAACAGAGGCGATGACCTCTACAGTACCGGCACTGGGCTCAGCAGCACCAGTTATGGATCAGGTAAATGTGATTATTTTCTTGCCCATAGCAACCCCCAGAATAAAGAATGTACAAAAACACTAATCGCTGAAAAAAAAAAAAAAGAAAGGTCACTGACATAGATCCCTCTGTGTCTTCTTGTAAACCACACTGGTTTTTCTCCGGCGTGTGTATAACAGCCGTTTTTGTTGACTGTATGTTGTTACGTGCTAATCACTGCGTTTTAAAAATATAAACCTACGATGGCGTTTCCTTGAGATCTGGGAAATAGTCATTAGAGCTTCTGTGGATTTTTCGTCTGTAGTCACACCCAGGCTTTACAGAAATACTATGAAAGGCTTAAGTGATCAAATGCAACAGAATACAAAATTCAGGCTTGTTCAGGTTCTTGCTCAGAGACAGTATTTCTTCTCCTACTTGGAGAGCAAGGCAACAGAAGATCTTCAGAGGAAGATACCGCCTTTGCAAGTGTTTCGGCTCTTTCACATCTTAATATGTCTGAGCCATAACTGAGTAATTACCACCAAGTTCCCTTCTGTTGACTTCTTCTTTTCATATCTTTTCATTTTTTTTTCATTTTCACTTTGATCACTGACTGTTACCGCTGATTGCTATTCCAAGCTGTACATTATGTAAATCTATAATCATTCAAGGAACACTCATCGTTCTGGCGTCTCGTAAGAACTACAGTAATAAATAGGAAGGGAATGAATCTCTGTCTCGAGACCATAGACTGGCTCTACAAACTAGCACAATTCATTTCCCGCATTTGTAAATTATCAGCGATGAGGTCATTGCAGGGAAAATAGTCTCTCCTGTCGACCCCTTAGTTGCTAGTATCAGTTTTTGCGGGGTTGCAAATTGATATAGTGCTTTACGGGTCATCGGCCCTTAGCTACACACTGGCTCACTATTTGTCACGGCCACCGTGACATCATTTCACTTCCGTTTTCCCTTAAAGTGTGTGAACCCGCGGGGATTGGCATTAGATTTATTGGTATGTGTCGTCACTAAGATATTTTTACATTGTAAATCTGTGGAAGCTGACCCCATTAGATCCATTACGATGTGACATTGACATGCCTTTGATATCATCGTCCGAGGAATCGAGGTCTGCCAATGATTCAGTCGTTTTACGGAAAAAGATGGTGTATGTTTAATGAGGTCAAATTCATATTGTGTACCTTTGTATAGAGCTTAATGTTCTACATCTTTCCATGCGGGTCCTTCTTTCGCAGCGGTCTTAACTAAAAAAGTATGGCGGAACGCGAATTTTTCTTTTTTTGTTTTTTACTTTTTTCTTTTTTTGCGTCTTTTATAAAATTGTGGTTTTGGCGCACACATTAGTTTTTCCTTAAAGCGACAGTTTTTGCTCCGTGCTTAATCTGAATATGGCGGATTCACATCCTTAAGTTTATGTTTCTTCTACTAATGCTAACAACATTGTTATCCTTCTGGCTACACCTCTTCTAGGTGGCACCCTAGGAGGCAAGTTCGGCGGGTCCAGTCTGGGGGGATCCAATGTTCTTGGAGGTGGCTACAGCACAGGCGGTTTCAACAACAATAACCTGGGAGGTTACGGAAACAACCGCTTGGGCGGTGGCATCGGAGGAAAAACTCTGGGAGGTCGAGGATCCTATGGCTCCGGTTACAGCGGCGGCAGCGGCTTCAACAACTTGGGCGGCGGCTACAACACTGGCAGCAACTTTGGCTACAACGACAACCTCGGTGGAGGTTATGGTGATGGATTCGGCACCAACCGTGGTGGGGGGTACGGTGACGGGTTCAACAATTTTGGAGGAGGTATCGGCTCTGGATACGGTGGTGGCATCAACACTGGCTACGGCGGCTCCACCGGCTACGGCGACAATTTCGGATCCAACACCATCGGTGGTAACTCGCTCACTGGAGGCTATGGGAATCCATACGGCGGCAGCAGAAACGTCAATATCGGGAGTAGGGGCTTCAACAAAAACTCTGTCTCCAATGACGGTCTCACGGGCTCCATTCTGGGCGATAGGACCTCCCTGAGCTCTGGCAACACCTTTGGAAGAGGCGGCTACAACACAGGGCGAAATACCTTGGGTGGTGGTTATGGCGGCTTCAATGACAACCTGAGTGGTGGGTACGGCGGCAATCTGGCTAGTGGCTACGGGAACCAGGGCTTCGGTAATGACGACATTTTTGGTGACTCAACCTTTGGCAACACTGGCTATAGCAGCGGCGGCATCAACCAAGGTTACAGCAGCGGCACCCTCACTGGATCCAGCGGCATCGGCAATGTAGGCAAAGGTTTAGACTACAAAAAGTAAACGAGCAGCAAAATTTATCAATTGACTTTGTAAACATCTGGACGTACTTAATGGTATTTTAAGATTGTAGTAATGTCCGTTTCTCTGGTTATTCTCCTCTTCCACACTGTTGTACATTTGTTTTTTGCCCTTTGTGGCTGTTTCTTATGCATCGCGCGACCCCCTTGCCTGGCTTCACAGGTCTCATATAACAAATAAATGTTGATTAATGATGTTTTATTGTGCCGTTACAAATGCTGTGTGGTTTGCTATTGGATGATTAAGCTCCCTTGAATGACGTTTGCTGCTATAAATAAAACAAACACAGGTACTGTAAAACTGTCATTCTTATGTTATTTGACAGGAATGTTCAAATTTGAACTGTTGTAGCTGCTTTTAGGTTGAAGTTATTGTTGTTGTTGTTGTTGCTGATTAGATTGTTGTTGCTGTTGTGTTGCTGTTATTGTTGTTGTTGTTGTTGTTGTTGTTGTTGTTGTTGTTGTTGTTGTTGTTGTTGTTTCGCTCAGCTCCAGGAAAATTGTGTATTTTTCAGCTCAGCTCAGTTCACCTTGAATTTGGTTAAGATCAAATCAAGCTCAGTTCAGTTCATCAAAATAGAAAATTACTCCATGAGCATAACCACTAAATATCAGGCTACAGCCAGCAGATCTGCAGTGCAATTCATAATCATTACACAGCCAAAATCAGCTAAAACAAACTGAAACACATTTCATACATAATCTAATTACATATTTAGGGAAAGGTTGAGATGCAATTTTGGCCATTGCTCCATCATAACAAGTAATCACGCCCTCTCTGACTGTCTTAGAAATGCATGACCTTCTATCACTCTCTTTCTTTCTTTCTTTCTTTCTTTCTTTCTTTCCTTTCTTTCTTTCTTTCTTTCTTTCTTTCTTTCTTTCTTTCTTTCTTTCTTTCGTTGTTTTTGTCGCCCTCTCTTCGGTATTGCTTTCTTTCTTTCAACATCTATATAAAAATATGCGCCACTCACTGCTAGATCTTCTCTTCTCACTTTTCTCTCTCCCACAGTAACTGTTCCCCTTGCAAAATGCCAAGATCAAATGCAGCCAACTGGTCAACCAGCGCTGTGTTATGCCAATGCAGGGTAACTTGACAGCTAAATAGAAGATCTGTAATGAGTGTTTGTTTCATTTCAGATTTATGAAATAAGTTATACATTTATCGTATTCGCGAGCCTCTGGCGAGAATACGATAAATGTATAACGAATTCTATAAATCTGATATCAAACAAATACGAGGTTCAGATCCCTTTTTATTATATAAACTCTAAATAATCAAAAAAATGAATCACAAACGAACTGACTGAACCACACAGTTAAGTGACACAAAGTAAGATAAGATAAGATAAGATAAACTTTAATATCCACCAGAGAAATTCTCTTCACAGTTGATACACATTCAACAATAAATTACATTTCACATTCACCATTAAATTTCATTTCAGGTCATACACATTACCTGACCACACACGCAACCACACCTTCACACATACCCACACAACCGTTGACACATACCGGAGTGAAATATAGACTATAAAGTAGATCCAAACAGCTTACAATCATCGGTGAAACTTGAGACCACAGAAACGCTGCGACATTTCAAGTACTTTGAATTCAAATGTTTAACCTAACTGAAACTGACGAGAACGATGACAAGCGATAAGGAAGACAGACTGAAATTTTTTTTTTTTTTTTTAATTCTAGACAGAGAGAAACGTCATGGCAGTGAAAATAGTTACAAAAGAAATAAAGTCACATAGTCATGACGTCACAAAAGAAATGACGAAAAATATAAACGCGCCTAGAGATTTCCATGGCTTCCAATCAAAGTATTCGTAAGCAGGTCAAAGGCCAAATTTAAGTAACGTGTGACATACCAAAAACTTAGAACAGACTTTCATATCACTGGAAATAGGCCCTGTTTATATGATAAAATAACGTATACTACAGGGCCCCATACATTCGAGGAGCCTCCACTAAATACTGTAATTACACTAGTTGTGAAATGAAGAATCTTAGGCCAGATTTCTTGTTTGTGACATTTTCTTGGCTAGTTTAGTGACCGCACTACAAAACAAAACAANCCCCCCCTTTTCCCTCCATCCCAAAAAAATGTTAATACCATGACTATGGAGTGAATCGAAAGCGCGATGTTTCAGAGAAAACCACTGTTATTCACTCATTCGTTCTGTCTTTCTCTCTCTCTTTCTCTCTCTCTCTCTCTCTCTCTCGCTCTCTCTCTCTTTCTCTCCCTCTTTCTCTCTCTTTCTCTCTCTGTCTGTCTTTCTTTCTCTCTTTCTCTCTCTATCTCTCTCTTTCTGTCTCTCTCTTGATTTTAGGAGGCCCTGCACCTCAATAAATCAAACTGTGAGGGATTAGGATGTGCAATTAGCTTAAATAACACAAAGGGACTAACAAGGCACACGATAGGACACTTCCAAGAAAATACGCATACAGATTTACACCAAACAAAAATAACCCTTGAGATCTGGGGTTTTTCCCGTTGAGGGCGGCACCTGATCACCCCACCTCGGACCGGGCTCGCCGACGCTCTTTTTTGGTTTCAGGGGGAGTGGAATGGAGAGAGAGGGTTGGGTGGGAGTGTTGAGGGATACTGCTATCTACTGGGGTCCCTTGACAGCCCCATAGCCAGGCAGGGGTCCTGAGTGGGAGACTGCAGGGCCAGGGGCATCAACACATTGGAGGGACACTAGGGGGTGCAGCAGCCATCTCTTACATAACAAATAATGCACTAACCAACAGCTACAGGTGTAGGGTCTAACTATAACAATGCTGTCATAGGAAGGCCCCTTCACAGTATTTGGCTAGATACTCTCTAGTGGACACCTCGTTAGGAGGCAAGGCTTGGNAAAAGTAAACGAGCAGCAAAATTTATCAATTGACTTTGTAAACATCTGGACGTACTTAATGGTATTTTAAGATTGTAGTAATGTCCGTTTCTCTGGTTATTCTCCTCTTCCACACTGTTGTACATTTGTTTTTTGCCCTTTGTGGCTGTTTCTTATGCATCGCGCGACCCCCTTGCCTGGCTTCACAGGTCTCATATAACAAATAAATGTTGATTAATGATGTTTTATTGTGCCGTTACAAATGCTGTGTGGTTTGCTATTGGATGATTAAGCTCCCTTGAATGACGTTTGCTGCTATAAATAAAACAAACACAGGTACTGTAAAACTGTCATTCTTATGTTATTTGACAGGAATGTTCAAATTTGAACTGTTGTAGCTGCTTTTAGGTTGAAGTTATTGTTGTTGTTGTTGTTGTTGTTATTGCTGATTAGATTGTTGTTGCTGTTGTGTTGTTGTTGTTGTTGTTGTTGTTGTTGTTGTTGTTGTTGTTGTTGTTGTTTTGCTCAGCTCCAGGAAAATTGTGTATTTTTCAGCTCAGCTCAGTTCACCTTGAATTTGGTTAAGATCAAATCAAGCTCAGTTCAGTTCATCAAAATAGAAAATTACCCCATGAGCATAACCACTAAATAGCAGGCTACAGCCGGCAGATCTGCAGTGCAATTCATAATCATTACACAGCCAAAATCAGCTAAAACTAACTGAAACACATCTCATACATAATCTAATTGCATATTTAGGGAAAGGTTGAGATGCAATTTGGGCATTGCTCCATCATAACAAGTAATCACGCCCTCTCTGACTGTCTTAGAAATGCTTGACCTTCTATCATTCTCTTTTCTTTCTTTCTTTCTTTCTTTCTTTCTTTCTTTCTTTCTTTCTTTCCTTCGTTCGTTCGTTGTTCTTGTCGCCCTCTCCTCGGTATTGCTTTCTTTCTTTCAACTTCTATATAAAAGTATGTGCCACTTACTGCTTGATCTTCTCTTCTCACTTTTCTCTCTCCTACAGTAACTGTTCACCTTGCAAAATGCCAAGCTCAAATGCAGCCAGCTGGTCATGCCGTGCTGTATTATGCCAGTACAGGGTAACATGACAGCTAAATAGAAGATCTGTAATGAGTGTTTGTTTCATTTCATATTTATGAAATGAGTTGTACATTTATCGTATTCGCGAGCCTCTGGCGAAAATACGATAAGTGTATAACGAATGTCATAGATCTGATAACTTCTAATCTTGAAAAGGACCCTGATGTGGTCCACACCCTGTTTGAGACACATCAATCACAAAAGAACTGAATGAACCACACAGTTCAGCGACACAAAGTAGATCCAAACGGCTTACAATCATCGGTGAAACTTGAGACCACAGACACGCTGCGCCATTTCAAGTACTTTGAATTCAAATGTTTAACCTACCTGAAACTGAAGCGTGACGAGAACAATGACAAGCGATAAGGAAGACAGACTGATTTTTTTTTTTTTTAATTCTACACAGAGGGAAACGCCATGGCAATGAAAATAGTTACAAAAGAAATAAAGTCACATATTCATGACGTCACAAAAGAAATGACGAAAAATATAAATACGCATAGAGGTTTCCATGGCTTCCAATCAAAGTATTTGTAAGCAGGTCAAAGGCCAAATTTAAGTAACGTGTGACATACCAAAAACTTGGAACACACTTTTTTTTTTTTTTGGGCTCAGCCTTTTATGCGATATATACAAATCCAAGAATGTGCTTATTGTTGCAATAATTTAATGCTTGATTATTGATGAGATGAACAATACAGTTAGTATGATATACAGCTCTTAGATTCATACTTTAATTAACTGAAGGAAGACTATTTTAGGTGATTATGAGAATTCATCCGGACCAGCTTTAAAAGTGGTAGACAGGGACACTAGAGTTGATGTAAATGCCTTAGTAGAAAGCCAGTGCCCATGGCTATGAAAATCTGGAAGCACTAGAAGGAGGGAATGTCTTTTTAAAGAGTGCCGTATTTAGTATCCGTTAGAGTTCACTGGGTTCGGACATCCAGTAGAGGTCAAATATTTCGTAGAGAACTCTCACTGATCTCTGCTTTGTCAGCTGTGGGCGGACCTA
>JAWQUT010000413.1:33774-45033 GCA_033807755.1 Ellobium chinense | reverse complement strand
GTGTGTGTGTGTGTGTGTGTGTGTGTGTGTGTGTGTGTGTGTGTGTGTGTGTGTGTGTGTGTGTGTGTGTGTGTGTGTGTGTTGGGGAGGGGGGAGGGGCAGAGAAAGAGAAGGAGATGCGTCCTCTCTTATCAGTCCACTTGCAGACTACCTCGCTTAATTGTCGGAAGCTAAAAAGGAACCATGTGTATTAGTTGATCTCTTCAGTTGTTGTTGTGGCTTCTTTTTTTTTTTCAGTCCGCACAGCTGTCCCGTTCGAGTTCGAGATGCCAGTCTGTCACTACAAAGTATTTTTCTATGCCTATTTTAAAAAAGCCGGGTAAGGGAATTATGCCGCCCTTTGCAAGATAACTTAGGGAACGCAAGTGTATTTGCATATATATTTAATACGTTGTATTATTATTACCCTTCCATAATCGGAACGAAAGCCAAGAAAACTGCTCCTTGATTACATGTCCTAGTCATCTGTTAACTGCGTACAATTTTTTAGGAGTGATGTAACAGGTACGATAATTCTTTCCCAACCATTTGGTCTGGTTAATTTTATGACCGAGTAGATTACAAGCCCATGCTCTTTGCTGCTCACCCCCCGCCCCCTACCCTCCTAAAAAGAAAATGAATGACATCGTGAAACTCATCCACGTTTATTCTCTACGTAATTATACTGATGATCTAAATTGTTTATAATTATTACTATGATCGTCCATTTATTTTCTTGTTCCTATTTAAAAACGCTTTAGTCATACAAAATGTTTACAGACATACGTATTCTCCCTTTTTTTTTCGATTTTTAATTACATTTGTTTCGCGATGGGTAGTTCCAATCGACCGCCACATTTCAACTCTCTCAGTGTTCTCTTGTAATGTTTGTTCTCTTTCAGTGTTCTTTTATGGCATTTTAGATGTTAGTCTCTGCTGCGTTCCGATTCGTTAGGTGTCAATAGTGGTATAACATAGATCTCGACTACTGTTAGTAGTTTGTGTCCTATGAAACTCATCTTTCAACCATATTGAACCCAGTAGGAGAATCGAGTGTTAATGTAGTCACTAGATGAAGTAACTTAACTGTGTTCAGTAGAGATCTAAAATCATGTCAACTAATTCAGGTCGGCTAGTAATTTGTGTACCTGCCTTGATTTCTCCTAACCTGACTGTCGCAGACTGTGATGTTCAAATGCTTGATGACTGATGTCAGAATGTCAGGTTATTTTTGTTTATCCCTCATTATTATCAAAATTATGAATTGATACATATAGAGGTTTCCATTCTAGCCCCATGTTGAGAAAACATCAACAACAACAACAAGAAGTTCACTAAGTTTATTAATCAGTCTAAGTATTTTAAAAAAGTACGAACTAAGCAATCAACATAATGACATAAATTCACAAATACAGCTGGCGACACTTTACGACAGAGACGACACAAGCGAACCGGATTATTACGATAGAAATGACATTAGTGAACCGGATTGCCAAGTTTTAGTAGCGTAATTATTTAATTTTGTAAAGTACGCAAAAGCTTTCATCACAATATCCAAAAAAGCAACATAACCTTTTCAGTTTCATGGTATTTTCTGATTGCATCAGTTTCATGTACTTCAACATATTAGGTCTAATAAACTGGTTTTTGTCTATGTCTTTCTTTCTTTCTTGAAAAATAATGAGGGCATTCCAAAAGATAACATAAAGAAGTTCAAAGCAACTTTCCCGATACCCATAACATTATGTTTGGTTGGACTAAACTTCACTTCCATGAAGCGGATACTTTAATGTTATCATTCCTTATCAGTATGCACCAAAAGTCTAACTGTCTTCACATAATCATTCAGATTGATTTGCACTGTACTTGGGTATGTATGTGAGCGCGTGTGTGTGTGTGTGTGTTTGAATATCTGTATGCGTGCTTGCGTGCGTGTGTGTTTGTGTGTGTGTATATGTGTGTGCGGGGGGGNTGGAAGGTGGGGTAGTGAGGTACTGAATAATAATACTGAATAAACGTACTGAATAATGTATATATATTATTTCTGTTGTTAGAGTTAGTGCGAAAAAATGTCGTTTTTCGTTATTTATAACACTCCCGTTAACAATAACAAGGGGATATAATTTCTTGCACATTTTCGACTAAATTGTTTTACTATTAATGAGCTCAATCTTCAGGAGTGGAAAGTATGCGATGCGTTTAAGACGCACTTAATGATTATATTGTACACTATTAATAGTTCCTCTGTGACTGACCCTTTCTTGGTTTTATATAGCTTTTTAAAAGGATTTCTAAAGTTACTGGACACATTTTCCTGTAGAAAATATGTTTTAGGAAGGAACAATGAATAAAACAGTGTGTGCAAATTTTAAAACAGTTCTGTTGAGCCGATGCAGAAATATTCCGAAAAAAACGCCAGCCGCTCTTTTCTGATCGCGCTGTAACGTAACGTATTGTATAATAACGATTAATGATTTATATACCCGAGTAACCAACTATTCATACGTGTCTGTATGCTACCCAAAACCCTAGCATCAATTTTAGAAAGGAAGACAATATAGCTGGTGCTCCCAAAGCAGCCATTCTGAATTTCAAAATACTGGACTTGAATGCTTGGCTCGTTCTTCTCCCCCCCNCCCCCACTAGATAATTATACATATATATATACCACTATGATAGCTGACGCCCTCTTTTTGTTCCTGGAAAATTGACGCCGATGGGTCATCATAACCCTTTCGTCTCCTAGTTCAAACCCTGTACCTCACTGAACACCAATTACCTGGAACGGATACCGTCATCGATATTTTTGGAGCACTCTATATCAAGGTCTTTATCACTGGTGCCTGACATTTCCAAGAAAGCAGTCATCTTGCAATGGCCATATTTATATAACACGGAAGTGGATAAGATTATGTATCATTACCAAAATCACAATAAAACACTTAACAGTGTTTACAGTTCCTTCGCCGGTCATGTCTTACACACTTGAGGCCATGTATTGGCCGCGGGTCAGTGGTTGGGCTGCCTGTTAAATGATCTCTTACACTTCTCGTCAAGCAAATATTTCATATTACGTAAGCACCTAGGCATTTGTGACCCATATGTGAAATATAGACAAAGAGAAACACAACGTCAATAACCAATTCAGTTCCCTTGCACAGCTATGGATATAAGCCGTGACGACATTGCACCATTAAAATAAAAAAAAATCATCAAGTCCACATTCCCGACTATAATTATAGGACCTTAGCTCTTGCTAAATTCGTTGCTGACTTTAAGTAAACCACTTCTTTTTTTACCATTTCTTTACAAACGGCTTTGTGATGTATGAGTGCTCTGGAACTTAACTCCCCCTACAGAGGTACTTATGCTTTGAGAGTTTGGCGGTATCATGCTTGCTGTAATAATAATAAAAACAAATAATTACAATTAATAGCATGCTTATCACCAGGAAAACCTTCAAAATACTGGGACAGCTAAAAAAAATAGAGATCTCAAGTACAAGTTTCAAGTTTCAAGTTTCAAGCTAGGGTTTTGGGTAGCTGAAACTGCTGTAGACGTGGCTTCGGATCCCACTTCTAAGTTGTTATTGTTGTTGTTGTTGTTGTTTTTCCGGCAGATATCCACCCATCCCCCTTTCCAGGACAGGGCAAGACACCTCAGCCAGTGGTTAAATACAAATCTTCATCATTCATGAATGTGTTCAAGCATATTCTTTCTTTGTATGTATATTGTTATGGAAAATGTCATTCAACTTAAACATGATTCTGCCCAGATTAACAGAGAAAACTTTTGAAAACTATAAAATGAATTTATCTGTAAAAACAAAGTCGACGTTTTGTGTCTGAGCATTTTTCTTCAAGACTGACAATTGGTCGCTATAGAGAAAGACTGGACCATCAATTTTTTGGGGATTTTGACGGTAAAGGGTTCTATCTATAGATATTGACTTAATCGTGCTACAAATATCTGTTAAATTGCTATTTTTTTGGCCTCTGTGGACTTCTAACACCAATTTTCCTGTTTTACAAGCCCTTGTAATTCAGTGGCAAAAAATAAATAGGAAACTCTCTTACTCGGAGAGCGAGACAAAATAAGATCTTCAGAGGAAGATACACCCGTCTAACAAGTGTTTCGGCCCTTTTTGACTTCCTGACACTCTAAAGGGGCTGGGCCACAAATAAACTTCATCCGTCAGTTTCTCAAAACACAGCAAATATGGGATGGACCACTCTTGCTCAACAGTCTAAAGAAAATCAACTGACTAAGAGTGGAAGTGCCAAAAATAAAAATACAAAACTAGAACAATTGGGAGACCTAGTGAAAGAGTGTGAGAATGAGAAAAGCTCTCTCACACACACACACACACACACACACACACACACACACACACACACACACAAACACACACAAACACACACTGACTCACTGACTCACTGACTCACTCACTCACTCACTCACTCACTCACTCACACAACCTTTCAGTTATGCCTTTTGTAATCATAATGAATGGTAAAAATGATAATATTGAATCATTCATCCAAGCAGCAGAAAACAATCGTCACACTGCAGATATAAGGTCCATCTGAACTTCAACTCGCATCTGAACCACCTTGTCGTTCTGAAAAAAATAGTAGAGATCTATGTAATGAACGATACAATGAAAAGATAACTATTTTCTTCAGTATCATGTTTTTACCAATGATTTTATATGAATATGAGCGTATCTGAAAATAATCGTTACGCTAGTCTTGCAATACGTAAAGTCGTATTTTAAAGCTGAAATTCACACTGCATTGCGTTGGGAAAATCTTGTTTAGTATTTAACTTTAAAAACTTAGCAGCCCTTAAAAGAACAAAAAAATGGCAATGGATATGTCTTGCAGCAAGCCAAAATAAGGCATAAGTCGCTTGTTTAACTATACGAAGTTGATATGATATTTGTTCTCTGTTTTGACCTGAGATATGCTCATTTGAATTGAGGAAGGGAGGGCAGGGGGATCATTGCCATGTACTGGAAGGAAATCTGAGAAAATCGTGACTGAAGAGCAGTTACTGACGAAAAAAGTACTCTAAACTACTTCACACAGACCCCACATTATCTATTGTTGGTAACCTTGGTAACCATTCGTTCAAAGAAAAAAAACCCACAGTATTTTTGTGTGTGCATAAATTATTTATTTCTCCGTTTCTACAGGGAACAAAAATTCAGTAATGCACAGACCAGTCACCTCTAGAGCCTGATATATCAGTTCTTCGTCCAGTGACATAAGTCTCATTTTGACCAGATGCAAGACATACACTATCGGTGTTCGGTAAAGACATTAGGATGTACTTTTTTTCTCGATCAATAAATAAAACAGTTAATTATTTGGCTACTTTGCGTAAATCCAGCACAGCATTCTGGTGTCATGAGGGTCATCATAACGCATATATGTACGTTTTAAGCTCACACCTTTGTCTGTATGACGACAAGAAAGTTTTCATTTAGCCCATACACATGTTTTCCCTAACGGCCTGTCACTTCCTCCTGTCTCATATGGTCACAACGACGTTTCGACAACCATCTCATGGTGTGACATTGTGTACAGACGGTACTATCTGCTGACATTTAGTTTGTCCTCATTTTACATATAAATGGCATGATGTGCATTTAACACTTCCCTGATTGTCTCTGGGATACTCCAAAAACCTGTTTCATGATTTCAAAGATGCTACTGGTAATTTATTTATATAGATGCAGAGGACTACAGTGAGAATGAAAAGATATCTAGGACTAAAGTAAGAATGAAAAGATACCTAGGACTACAGTGAAAATGAAACAATACCTAGGACCACTCTGAGAATGATACTGTTTTGATGAGGAGTGTGTGAAACGAATAAAAGAATAAATAGGTAAATTAACCCTCTAGTGCCCAGCCCTATTTACAATGCCACAAAAAGTCCGAGCTCCAGTTTTTGGATCACTTCTGGATCCACTATGCTGGAACAAGCATCAAAATGATAATAATAATAATAATAATAATGCAGTTTTAAGTCTCATATCCATAATGCCCGCTCATGCGACTTCACACTATTATGGTGGGGTGATGATCTTGGTTTGCTTTTTCTTTGTTCCACGAAATGTATCAGATCTGATACGCTGGGCACTAGAGGGTTAATAAAGTATACCTGCCTAACAAAACATTCTGCAGAGCGTGACCGCAACTCCTGATATCACAAGGATTTTGACAACACTCTTCAGCCAATGCGACCTTTCCTCGGCAGGCTCTGAGTATAGAGAGGTAATAAAGTTTATCTAAACGATGCACTACTGTGATCATTCGCAAACCCAGCCCCATGAACTCAGACAAGACGTAGAGAATGGCAGTGAGAATATCTGCTTAAAAGTTTAAAGAATGAAGTATCAAAGGAACAACTTGCATGTTGTATTTGGGAAACGTGAGAAGTGGGGAAATTTTAAGGATAATAGAATTGACACCGAAAGTAATATTTTTTAAAAAGGCGGGAACGAAGTAAACAGACAATATGCAAAAGATTACACAGGTGCAATACTAGTGATATCAGCTAGGTTGGACTTACCGCTAAAGGAGTTACATTTTTCAAATAATTCTTCCTTTCTTCTAGAGGCCTAGTGACTACGAGCGTAACTGTGGCCTGTTCTATTGCATTCTGCCACTTCTCTGGCCAGTACAGGTTAAATCAAAGCAGCACTATCTGAGAGTAGTGGCCGGAAAGAGATAGGGCCTGCCAATGATCTAATCTTTGATCTCTGGAAATAGCCTGAGCCAGAACTGGATTTTAATGGGGGGTGGGTCAAATGAGGAAATACTGAAAAAAAAAATTTGTCATGGGCTACTAACATTTTTCTTCTAGCTCAGATGCTAATCTCCAATGCTGGTTAGTGGGAATGGCCACCAAAAAATTGGGCTTGAGTGACAACAGTTGACATTACATAAAAATGTATATCAAACAGTCCTGCTTGTTTATGACGAAAAGATAGAAAGAAATACCTGTTCTGGTGTCTACAGTTTTCTGACACAGATCTGGCCTGGCATAAGAAATAACTTTGACTTCAGGAGAGGATATGTCCACACACAGCACCCGGAAAGCGTAGTAGGAATCCTCCTCCAGTTCAGAGATATATGCTAAAGTTATGAAGAAGTGACCAACGTCTTTCCAAACCTTCTCAATCCCGGACATAAACACAACACATTCTCGGTTGTGGCCATTATCTGCTTTTGGTGTCCATTCAAGTTGCACTGCTTGAGAATTTTTGCCGGTGATTTGGAAGTCTGGACAGCTTACGGGATCTGAAAGGGGAGAAGGTTTTCGGTTTCAGAACATGAAACTTCAATGCAGACTATTTACCATCTGAAATTTGCAAAATGTTTTTTCTTTTTTTTTAACTGTTGCTACTGTTGGTGTTAACGCTGTCATCAATGATGATGATGTTGTTATTCAATAAGTAATCAATGTTGCGATAATGATTACTGACTATGATGACCAGCTTAAATTCCTAATGATGTATCGTTATTATCTATTCTGAAAGAATACATTATGTCTAGCAAATGGCTTGGGAGCTATAGTGAATATTACAGACACTTTAAATAACTGTGAACTTAATTTTAAGGTATTTGATTTACGAGAAGACTGGGGCTGACAGACTTCTGTTGCAGCCTGTGATAGTGATACACAAATGCTAAGATATCTAAATAAGAGTCGTGTGATGCAGTCCATTCTTGCAACCTGCTGCATATACATTATTATTATAGTTTTCAATATTATAACAGTTGTGGTATAATCCTGGAATAGCACCGATTTAGTCGATACCATTTATATTTGGTATCGACGGTGCTGTTCCAGGAGTATATATGCATGAGACTAAATGAAGCGCAGTTTAATATCGATACCGAATCGCAGTTCAATATCGATACCGAATCGGTGCTATTCCAGGATTATGCCACAGTTGTAAGTTACTGGTCTATGCCTCTTCATGATGCCAAAGCCAGATAGTGTATCAGCTGAGACCAACGATGACATAAACAAATTAAATCGGAATGATTAGTGCACTATCTATCAGCTGAGGACACGGCACTGTAAAAAAAGCCACCTTAACATAATCAAGCCTAAGAAACCATCAAATTGCAGAAAATCTCTGATAAGTGCGAGAAGTGTGAAAATGGAGCGAAAGAAAATAATGGCATTTTATGTTTGAATGTGAGCAGTAGAATGAAGTTAAACACACATTTTATGTGAACTTTTTAGAATGTATGTCAAAAATCTGATAAGAAAAAATGTTTTCTTGAATTTTTGAAGATGTCCAGCTTAACAAAGTATCCTTTTTATTAGGCTGTGAACCTATTAATGCTTTTATATTCAGGACTTACCATTTATTAGTAGTTTCTTAAGTTATCCTTTACCTTAAAATTTCCCAACCGCTCCGCGCATGCAATTTAACCTTTTAATTTTTGTATTTGGAGTTGTAAATAAGTAAGTCCTTTTCTATGAACGCTTCGCCGGATCTCCCTTCCCCCCCCCCCCCCCCCCCCCCNCCCCCCCGCATTGTAAAGGGGGAGTTCCAATACAAATTCTATTCTAAAATTACACCAGTCCAGCATGACCAGTTGTTAACTGAAAAAGTAGAACAGTTGAAACGAATTTGCCAAGGATACATTGACATATTCGCTTACCATGATTGCTGCTCCTCCCATGTACATATGCAAGAAGCCCTAAAAATAACTGAAAATAGAAGTATGATGTCCTCATATTTCTGAAATCTGTAGCTTCACAGAGTTACTCTTTACCATCAATGACTCGTGAATATACACTGAATAAAAGAAATGCCTCTGTTCCTGATATGGACTTAGTCATAAAGTCAGCTGGCCTGAGTCACTGATGAAGGGCTTCATGGCAAAACGCATTATACACCATTCGGGGGTTGTGGCAAAACAGACCAGATTCAAAGCATATTTTTATGTGAAAAGCGAAACTTAAGTTTTAAATAATATAGATCAAATGTCCTTCTATGGAATGGAAATATGCATGTATACTAAACACTCCTACTGAAACATGAAGTATGTAGAATAAGCTAAAAATTCATATTGGTGGATAACGCGTTTTGCCATGAAACCCTTCATATACAAAGAAGCACAGTAACAATGGGCAGATCGGAACTGACTCATTGTCCCCGAATTGGCATACGGAGATAAAAAAAGCAATCTGACAGGGATATCATACAGTGGCATTGTGCTGTATAATTCTACTCTGTATTTTTATGATGGGTAAAACATGCAGACTTGGTAATGGTGACACTAGTGCAATCAGCTCTGATTGAAATTAAGTCCAGGCTGTCAGCTAATACACAATGAGAAACTTTCATAAAAACTCGAGTGGAAACCAAGTGTTTGGTCGTGACCATAAGCGAAAGTTCGTTGTAATTATGTCTGGGATTGAGGGGGTATGGACAGAAGTTGGTCAGTCTCATTCTCCGCAACTTCAGCACTTATTTTCTAAGGAACGACAGTTTGGATCATACTAACACCCTTGGTTTTTGTTAAATTTTTATGTTGTTGTGACGTTGCAGTGCAAGCTAGTTTGGATTGGTTTGATCTGGATTACTTAAGTTGCGCGTTCTTGCACGGGGCCCACTGACCTGAAACCCGTTGGCAGGTTTATTTTCCCTTAAAGGGGTGTTGCTCATATCACAGATTTATAAGTACTTTCTTTGTTTTTACTTTTTGAAAGTTGTTTATGACGCTAATTTCGCACACCCCAGTCATGTGTGGCACTTTTCAAGGGTTCAACAACACCAATTCACTTGATTCGGTTCACGCACATACACTGCGCCACATGTAAAAAGCGCTCAAGGGAATGAAGTCTATTAAGGCAAAGTGGTCCTTATCAAGGTGTAGGAAATAAAATTAGTAAACTATTTCTGAGAGTGACAGCATAAAGGGATATGGAGAATCAGAATGTTGTATTGAATCTATCGATTTCGTTGTGTAGTGAATTAGTGTGTGCTCGATATAATAGGCGTGCTGTACTGCCCCGCAACGACCAAATACCGTGTACTCTTAAAATTATAACCAAATTACGAATATACGAACATCTGCTCAAAGTAAATTTAAAATGTGTAAAAGCGCGTCTCTCAAAATAAAATATTCCCCATTGTTCCTTGAGTTTTTGTTTTGCTGCTCAGTTAGGTATTTTCAGCTCCATCACGTGACCTAGGAAATCTTGCTCACAAGTTGGTTTGTTTACATGCTCTGCTTATGTATGATTACTCGTCATTTACCAAAATAGCCTAGCAATCCCTAGATCACGTGGTGTAACTGACCCGTCTGAAAATACCTCATACCGACGGGAAGGAAAAAAAATGAGAAAATAAACGAAATCGTCACGCTCATTCCATATATATCTAAGTCATTTTATTGATGATATTAATTCTTTACATTATTACAATCTTCCATTTATCTTCTTTTTTCCTTTTAAAACAATATAGAGGTTTGGCCTGTCATTATATTCCGATATCCCAAGTTTACAGGCCAAACCTCATCAGCCTAAAGGTTTTGCCTTGAGCAACAGATTGAAAGCGCATAATTTCTCAAAACCTCAGAAAATGACTCTCACAAATTTTAATGTGGAATGAGTGTGACGCAATAATTACATTATACCATAAATCTCGAAGAATAGGCCTAGATCTGTGCAGTGTGCCATATTTCTTCTTTTTTTTTTTTTTGTCGTGAAATGGTGTGGACGCGCAAAAAGATGTTTATAGTATGCTTAGAAAAAAAAAAGTGTATGTATAAGACATGTAAAGA
Organism: Ellobium chinense; assembly: GCA_033807755.1. NCBI lineage: Eukaryota > Metazoa > Mollusca > Gastropoda > Ellobiida > Ellobiidae > Ellobium > Ellobium chinense. Next base: position 34,231 of record JAWQUT010000413.1, on the reverse strand, counting down.
CATGCAGTGAATAATTTGCAATCTTAGTAATAGAATTAACGGTTTGGGCTTAGACAAACTTTCTGAAATTACATACAAATACATAATAGAAGCCACAATTATTGCGTGAGTGCTTCTATTCCTCTACCCTATCCGTCACTCCTCGATCATTAAATTTCAACGGTGATGAGATCAAAATGATATATGAAAGGCAATTACAGCTACAAAATCAGCGTTTCTCTTCTCATACGTTGTAGTCGGTGGTTCTTCCTTATTCACAACACTCCCATTTCAAATAATAACGTTATGGGATATAATTTCTTGTGTGTTTTCGGCTGAATTGTTTTATTACTCATAAGCTAAATATTCTGGAGTGGAAAGTATGTTTTTTGTACGCTGTTAAAAATTCCCGTGGCTGACCGTTTTTCTTTTTTATATAACTTTTTAAAAGGATTTCTAAAGTTATTGGACATAATAT
>JAWQUT010000413.1:0-13813 GCA_033807755.1 Ellobium chinense | reverse complement strand
ATATATATATAAACATTCTATGTTCATGATCTCTCTATAAATATATATATAATTAACAAAAAAAAAATACCCCTGCTTTCATTCTGAACCATGGAGCTATAAAGAACACTGGAGTGCGTATCACGTGATTTTGGCCATGCCAGGTTGAAGACAAACAGACGCCATCTTGGCTAGGGATGAGTCAGTGTTTACGTGCAGTTGCGAATGAAGGCGGAGAGAGGGATTTTCAAGTTTGTTTTTCTGATGAAGAGGTCTTAACTGCTACTGAGGATTAGGGATAGCTGGACACATTAGTCTAGGCTAGACTATAATCGATAAATAGAGACAGTTAAATCTTTTAGGGGGCATGTTTTCTTTTATGAGGGAGGGGGACACATGATCCACAGAGAACGAACAGGGAAGGCTTCCCTCTGTAAGTGTAGTAAGTCTAGACTAGATATAGTCTAGTAAATTCTCTGGACTTGGACAAGGCTACGAGTCCATTTGATTTCTAGATAGAGCAGATGTCTCACTAGTCTAACCTAGAACTGATGGTAGGCTATTGATAGGCCTATTACTTGTCCCTTTACAAAGAACCTAGCACCACCACACTACGATACTAAAACTGCTGTTTATTTATTACTATTGAAATTGTTTATTTATTCTTTAATTTCCTAACACTGTATTATATTTACCAATTGTAATCGCCATCACAAAACGAAAGCCTAGTTAGAGAAAGAGATAGAGAGAAAGAGAGAGGGAGAGAGAGAGAGCGCTAGATAAGGGTAGGCCTACTAATACTATAGGTTACAGACCTGTAATTGTACTTTCACTTTGTGGTCCTACAACTTAGGGGGTATATTTCACCTCCCCTTTTCCCTCTTTTGGCATGCCCTGCTTCCAGTAATAATGGCTCCAGGGGGGGGAATTTTGATATCATGGAAATCTGTGTCCATTTTACTTTATTTTATCAGGCACTATGTAGCCCTGGGCTGGAACTGCCAGCTCAAGGGTGTGCTCAGGCGGAAGAGGAGAGGTTTGGCATTGACCAGTGAAAAATGTAGGGTCTGTTTACAAATAGCAACCAAGCTCAAAATTTCAATGGGCTTGCTAGGGTTGGGTAAGTCTTAAAATTTGGGCCACATATTGAGCTTCAATCTGGTATGGGTCTGGGTGAAAGCTAAAACTTTGGGTTCAGAGGGCAGCTCAAAATGTTAATATAGCCCATAGAGGAAAAAAGGGTCAAATCCTATTACAGGTCTGTAACCTATAGGCAGCCAAGCAGCCGCCCGCTCGTAACTTGCCCTAGGTCGTCCGCCATGTTAGTTGCGCGCCGGCGGTGTACGCGAAAAGGGGTGTACGCACTCCGGTGTTCTTTATAGCTCCATGTTCTGAACATGCAGTGCATTTTGACACAATTTTGATATACTTTTTATCTTTTCTGACTCGAGGTTTTTCAGTTCGTGAGGGAAAGAAAGTCCTTCTGAGGGCTGGTAATGCATCCAATCGGATCGAGGTTTGCGGTTCGCACGACGATCTGTTTTCACAGTGTCACGATAAATCATCTTGCTTGTGGCTTGCGCTCTCTGGTCTTAGCATATTAATTATTAGTGTGCGCCTCCCCATCACGTGCGAAACTTGCCTCCCTTCCTTTTCCTGTCTTCCCTTCCCACATCGCGCTGTCACTAGAAAATAAAATAAACTACAGGAATATATGTTTTAAGCTTAGGTAAGGGCTTATTGTTGGCTTTGTTTCCCACTGACCGTTGAAGATAGTTTCTTTTTTAGGCTTTTTATTGTCATTTCATGTTTCTTTTCCATTTTATTCGAAGGCACATACAATGTTTTGTCCCGATCAAATCTTACAAAACTAGTGACAGCACCAAGTAAACGCAAAAATTATAATGAAAACTGCGAAAACGCTAGAAGACATTCTGTCAGTTACTTACACACACACACACACACACACACACACACACACACGCACACAAAATTAGAGTCCTTTGTCAACCAAGAAGCATTGACGCTATTACGCCAAACTATTCAGTCATCCTCTCCTCCTTCCAGTTTATTCCTGATGCAGTGCTTATCAGCTTTTGTCTTCCCTTCCCCACAGTCTAATATAAACAACCTCACTTAACCCTCGCTGTATGATGGGGTGCAAAAACACCCCAGCGCGGTCTTTGAATGCATCTAGAACCTTTATTTTTTATGCTAGAAACTTGAAACTTCATGGATTCCTCAAAATCAATGAGATCTTCATGCAGGTTATTTTGCAGTGAGCAAACATGAGCACTGTACTCACTACAGCACGTGCAATTTTACTACCCCTCCGAGTACGATGCGGGAGCATCTGCACCCCGACTTTTTATATAGCAGAAAATAATCCACCCTCCGAGTACGATGCGGGAGCGTATGCACCCCGACTTTTGATATAAGAAAACTTACCTCCGAGTACTATGCGGGAGCATTTGCACCCCAACTTTTAATAAGGAATTTAGGGGAGGCACTACCTTTTTCTAGAGATTGTAGTGTACCGTACCAAACATGGTGTGCAAACACCTTATCCCCATGAGTGCACTGGATTTCCATGCAAAATGCACACCAATGTGCTGAATGGTGCATTCTTCCTCCGCGAGGATAGTGATCTTAGGACAACTGTCATTTATGATAGCACCAGTTGTTTGAAACCAGATTTCACCGATGTCTCATGGATATCTTTATGCTTGATCATACAGAGGTTTCTGCAGATCTTCTGTCTTGATGCACAATTAAGAGGAACTGGCAACACACGTTGATGTAAGATGAAGTAATGTTATATCTAGACAGGAAATCCAAAAAAGTCTCTGTAGGATCATGCATTGAGATATCTCAGAGACATACATGTACGTGAAATGTGGTGTCAAACAGTTGATGCTATCCCAAATGACAATGGTCCTAAAATCTGGAAGGCAGGAGAGTGATGGGTGACGCCTGGAGAGATGTTGATGATGTTGAAATGGAAGCACTGTTAGGATGCTTTTTGAACCTTGGAGCCATGGGGCAAGGTTTGCTTCCCACAACTTTGATGTGGGACAGGATTATGGGCAACTCATTTATACGCTCTGTCATGGGACGATACCGCTTCTTGGAGTTGTGCAAGTTCCTGCGATTTGACGACAAGGAATTAAGGTCATTGCGGAGAGAACGGGACATTTTTGCACCTTTTCGAAAAATGTGGGACATGTTTAATCAGACATTGAAAAGACATTACGTTCCAGGCCCATTCCTTACAGTTGACGAACAACTGGTTACTTGGAGAGGCCGCTGTAAGTTCCTCCAGTACTTGCCCTCCAAGCCAGGAAAGTATGGTATTAAGATATTCTGGGTGGCAGATGCGGAAACGTTTTATCCGCTGGAGGGGATTCCATACCTCGGAAAAGAAGGCAGAGACCCTCAGCGCTTCACTGGCCGAAACATCGCGAACACACTCTGTTCACCACTCTTACTGGTAGAAATCTTACCTGTGACAATTTTTTTACTGACCTGACACTGGCCGAGGGACTTGCGAAAAACGGTTTGTCTGTCGTCGGGACAGTCCGGAGGAACAAAAGGTTTCTCATCAATCCGGGAAATTGCAAAGCATGAATCTGTTTTTGCTTTCCAGAAAAAAACAACTGTAGTGTCTTACAAATCTGGGAGCAAAAAGAACGTTATCGTGCTGAGTACCATGCACCATGATCAGAGCGTTGATCAAACTCCAAAAAAGCGACCAGAGATCATCAGATTTTATAACAAAACAAAAGGTGGTGTTGACATTATGGACAAGATGGTAGCAGCATTCTCAACGCGGAGAGTCACTCAAAGATGGCCAATGAGGCTATTCTACAATATGTTGGATCTTGCTGCCATTGCTGCTGTTGTTGCATTTCGCTACAGAATGCCTGGAAGAACAGAGGCTGACAGCAACAATAGGAGAGGTTTCCATCTGGCAATAGCTCAAGAGCTGGTTCAGGAACAAGTCAGGCGTAGGAGTTACCAGACTAACTTCCGAAAGAGATTCTTGGACTGGCTGTTGAATTGGTTGCAAGGTGTGACAAAGAAAGCACTAGTAAAGAAGGAGCAGTGGCAAGCACCAGCAGTAGTGGTAGTCAAAGATCAGTTACTGTTCCAGCTTCCACCCAGGGCGATCCTCTTGCGAAATCAACCAAAAGGAAACAACACAGATGTACTGAATGCCCCTGAAAAAAGGACAAGAAAACGACCCATCAATGTGCAGCGTGCAGCAAATTTGTCTGTTTAGATCATGGGTCCTTATTCAATTGTGCTCAGACTGTTGTGCAGCAAATATGTGAGTTGTAAGTGGAATCCATAGCTTCACTAAAATGTGTCCAACAAAACAGTTAATGAACAACATGAAAACAAACAAAGCTTTTCCAGGTCAACTTCTTTATTGTAGACATTACACTTTATAATTCAGTATGGACACGAAGCCATCTTTTTTCTGTCCTTGCGCATCGGCCCTCCAGGATAGCAAGCCGTGCATGCCTTTGGTGGAGCTTGCCACTCTGCTGCAACAACGTCTTCCATCTTTACATGGTAACCCTGAAAATACAACATTGTTGTCAGTCACTATTGCTTCTACTCAACAACTTATTGTGTGTAATCCAATGAAACAATAGATGATTATGATGATGATGTAAGATGATAATAATGATGATGATGATGATGATGTGTGATTTTGAATAGTTGTCATGACTGAAGTCCTTGTTTCTTCGTTGAAAGTGGCCTTTCTCATGTTATTCAATTCCATGCAGCATTGTGTATCTTGATTTTATTTCTGTGGTGCAATTTCGCCAACAATTCGTTCAATTTGGATTTCGTTTACCTCTATGTTTATTTCATGTGGATGTTGCATGTAATTATGATGATATAACGATAATTTCAAGCTTATTATTATGCTCGACGCCATTTTTTGCTTCTTCTAAAACAAAATTAGCACTACAACTTCGACTTCAGTGTTCTCTAAGGAGAGAAGTAAAATACATGTAATTTAGAAACTGAACCTTGTTTTCATATTGCTTATCATAAGCACCAGCAGTTCCCTCTGGGAATTTCTCCCTGATTGTCTGTGTTGTGAAATAAAGACAAATTATAGACTGTTTTTCAAATCAAATCACTGGTGTATTTTTTTTTATACTGTGCATCCTGTGTACCAAGAGCATGAACAATTATCACAGTGTTGAACACAACAAAAGTAGGCCTATATTTTGAGAGGAGAGCAAATCCCACCAGGTCACCCACGAACTGCTCATTGTAAAAGTTCCTACTCGATGAATAATAATGGAATGATAAAGAGATGGAAACTAGCGTGACAGAAAATGATTTTTGCATTACTAATGTTTGAGAAACCTAAAGCGTGGAGCAGCTTTTAAAAATGCTCTAAATTATACATGAATAATGTACTTTTGTTTTGCCTTGTTATGTTGTAATTATTAGATAGATCTAGGCTTAAGAACTTACCCAGCTGCGTTGAAAGCTTCTTTCCAGTCCTCCATTGTCATACAATTGGTACCAGACGAATGTTGTTGTCTCAAAAGCGAAAAAGTGCAATACTACACACCAGCAAAAACACGGTTTCCTGTAAGAAAAGTCCGAGTGTAGTTAATCCCACATCGTACAGGGAAGGTTTTTTTCCTATTAGAAAGTAGGGGTGCAGATGCTCCCGCATCGTACTAAGAGGATGGGAACCTTTCTTCCTCTATAAAAAGTCGGGGTGCAGAGAATCCCACATCATACTTGGAAGGTGGAAAAATTAATCACTATAATATGAAGTCGGGGTGCAGATGATCCCGCATCATACTCGAATAGGGGCATTTTGCATCATACGGCGAGGGTTAAGTTGCATTATAGAAGTTGCGACACTTAGGCCGCAGGCCCTGTGGCATGGCACAACTATCTAGCCAAGGTTTGAACGACTCTAAAAGGAAGTAAAGTTTGAGCCTGAGGAAATTTCTACAGTCTTGTTCTGTCGTGAGCAGTCTCGACTGGGGCAATTTATTCCAGCAGAATACATGGCCTGTATTAATAATCACTAGGCGATTAACATGGAAAGGAAGATAGAGGGATTTGAAGTGGATTGGCATGATTCAGTGGTTATAGCCTAAGGTTCATTTTTTTTGTTTTTAATAGAAAAGCCTAAAAGGAAGTGTGCCGTCGGACCATTTTGGGAGAGGAGAGGCCCTGGTGAGATTAAATTATTTCAAAGAAACGCTATTTGCTGGCTGTTCGACAAAATCGAACATGTCAAAACACAAATAAAATTACGTGGAAGCAATGCACTTACAAACACAAGCCCACGATTGATTCGAGGTGATGCTGCTGATATGATAAAAAATGCAGGAAGCAAGAAGGGGTGTAGCTGTGAATTTGAGCATTTGGTATAACACTGCTGATTGGTTTGGTTTTTGTTGGTTTTTTTTCTGAGAGCTCCATGAATCAGCAGGAAGGAAAGTAGAGGTCAGATGATAATATTATATCACCCTTGAACATAGTCAACGGAAAATGAGAAAGCGCGTGAAAGCATCCATCAATCGCGGTTTTTAGTAGACTATAGAAAAATGGGGCGGCATAGTGAAATAATTTTATTTTCAAGGTAACAGAGTACACTCATTGTATTTTCTGCCCTGACCTACCTAAAGTGGCCTGTTAGTGCTCTTCAGAGATCGCCTCCTCTTTTAATCTTATTTTAATCATGGAGGGTGTGTTACAACCTGAGCTAACACAACTCCTAAACTGTATAGAAATACTAAGATGGTGTACACTAAATGTTGCATACTTTTAAGCTTGAGTCATTGCACATTAAATGGTTGAGGGGAAAGGACTGGTCTAAAAGTTTGGGGAAGGGAGAGGAGTTGATAGACTCTGTTATAACCTATATATCTGAATTTCAAACAATTTCTCACGTAATTCTGAGGAGTCAGTTTTTGATTCACGAGAAGACTGAGGTTGACAGAATTCCAATGATACACCAATGGTAAAATATCTAAGTAACAGCCTTGCTAATGCCAAATGAACATTATTATCATTATTACATTTACACACTACTGAGTCTGTGACTCTTTATGTAGCCAATTCCAGATCATGTCTCAACTGATACCCACCGATGACATTGACAAATTAAATCGGAGGGAACAGTGAACTATCTAAAAAAAGTGATGAACTATGTGCCTGTGCTAGATATCTTTACGAATATCGTGAAAGTTCTGTCATGGGTTTTACAGAGACATGGTTAGAGCCTACAATACCGGATTCCCATGTCAGTCTTGAAGGTTTCACTTTAATACGATCTGACAGAACAGTTGATAGTGGTAAGACCAGAGGAGGAGGTGTATGCATGTATGTAAACAACAAGTACTGTCACCCTAATAACATCACAACGAAAACAACAGTCTGTACTCCTGACATCGAATTATTATGTGTAAAACTCAGGCCCTTCTATCTGCCTAGAGAGTTCACTAGTGTTTACGTCAATGTAGTGTATATCCCTCCAAGCGCCAACACACAACACGCCACGAACCTACTTATGGAAGACCTGACTAACCAAGAAACGAATGGGCCTGATGCTGTTAAAATTATTCTTGGTGACTTCAACAACTGCCATCTTGATTGCATCCTGCCCACGTACCAACAATATGTTGACTGCCCCACCCGTAACGATAGAATATTAGACATGTGTTATTGTAATGTGAGTGCTGCCTACTCTTGTAACACACTGCCACCATTAGGCGACAGTGACCATGTCATCATTCGTCTGACGCCTAAATACAAGCCAAAACTAAAACGAGTAAAAGCAAGCACACGGGAGGTCAAGATCTGGACAGACGAAACCACACAAGTACTACAAGATTGTTTTGATACGACAGACTGGAATGTATTTTTGGACTCTTGTGTTGATATTAATGAATTAACTGATACTGTGAACTCTTATATTCTTTTCTGTGAAAATAACTCAGTGCAAAAGAAAAATGTTGTGATATATCCAAATAACAAACCATGGATGTCTAGTGAAGTGAAAAAAGTACTGTATGAAAAAAAGCGTGCCTTCATGAGTCATGACCCAGTAAAAATTCTTAAGGCTAAAAATGAGGTCAAATCAAAAATTAAAAAATGTAAACTTGAATTTAAAGAAAAGATAGAAAAATGCTTTAAAACCAACAACTCAAAAGAATGCTGGGCAGGGCTGAAGAAGGTGACGGGTTATGAGTCAGTGCGTGCAAATGTGAGTGTGGAGAACGAAAGTGAGTTTGCAGATGAATTAAATAAGTTTTACTCTCGTTTTGACTGCCATGATTTCAATCACATTCATGAAAAGTTGAGAACAACACTTAATACATGTGATTCAAGCATTGTTACAATAGCAACACAAGAAGAAGTTAACAGATTGTTCAAAAGAGTAAATGTAAATAAGGCTTCTGGGCCTGACAAAATTAGCGGAAAATTACTGAAACTTTGTGCCGACCAATTAGCCCCAGTGTTTACTTCGATTTTCAATATGTCATTTTCAAAACATTCCATCCCCACAATTTGGAAGACGTCAGAAATCATACCTGTGCCAAAGAAAACAAAATTTTCGAGTAAAAATGATTTAAGGCCAGTTGCTCTAACATCCATTGTAATGAAGTGTCTTGAAAAGCTTGTGTTACGTCAACTCTTGATGCAAACTAATGAATTTTTAGATCCTTATCAGTTTGCTTACAGGCAGTCTAGAAGTACAGAAGATGCTGTTTTGCTGTTTCTTGATAAAATATATTATCACCTGGATTCACCCAGAAATTATGTCAGAGTACTATTTGCGGATTTTTCTTCCGCTTTTAATACGCTCCAGCCCCACCTCATGATTGAGAAACTGTCAAAGCTTAATGTGAGCATTGAGCTCCAGAGTTGGATATTTGAGTTCCTCTCTTCCCGCCCCCAGTTTGTGAAATTAAATGACACCATATCGTCAACAGTGGTGCTCAACTCGGGGGCTCCCCAAGGATGTGTACTCTCCCCTGTACTCTACACCACATATACCAACGACTGCAAAAGCTTTTTTAATAATGTACCATTAATTAAATTTGCAGATGACACCACTATTTTAGGTCTTATGTCAACTAGCGAAGATGATTATTTCAGACAAATATCCAACTTTACGACGTGGTGTGATGACAACTTTCTGCTTCTGAATGTGGGGAAAACGAAAGAGATGATTATCGATTTCAGGAAGAAGAGGAGCCCCATTGCACCAGTGACTATTAAAGATCAAAGTGTCGAAGTTGTACACTCTTACAAGTATTTAGGAATCACAATCGATGATAAGCTCTCATGGCATAACCATGTGAACGAAGTTTATAAAAAAGGAAACCAGAGGCTATACTTTCTCAGGAAACTAAAATCTTTCGATGTCCAAAGTGACTTGATTAATTTGTTTTATACTGCAACACTTCAAAGTGTCCTTACGTTTGGTTTGAGTTGCTGGGGTGGTAATGTAACAACAAATGACAAAAACAAAATAAATCGCATCATTAAAAAATCATCAAAAATCATAAACGGCGTTCTGCCTTCAATTGAGGACTTATATCTACAAAAGTGTTCATCAAAAGCTCAACATATTCTCAGTGACTTAAACCATCCTTTATTTGCACGCTACGAACGATCCTCACGTAGTGGCAGACTACTGTCTCAAAAGTCACGAACAGAAAGATATCGGAATTCTTTTTTACCCACCTCAGTACGCGTGCAACGGGTCTCCTCTTCATAGCAATGTTTACTTTTACAGTGGTGTAATTATGCACTAGTACATTTTTGTGTCTATGATGTGTCTCGCGTATGAATGAGTGTGTTTACGGTCTTGGAGTTTGTGTGTGTGTGTGTGTGTGTGTGTGTGTGTGTGTGTGTGTGTGTGGGTGTGTGTGTGTGTGTGTGTGTGTGTGTGTGTGTGAACGTTTATTTATTTTACACTGTAACCAAGACAAATTTCCCTTTGTGGATCAATAAAGTTATCCTTATCCTTATCCTTATCCTTATGAGTTGGAAGACACAATACTGCAAAAAAAAATAAAAAAGCGCCTTAACAGAATCAACCATCAGAAATGAAATGCAGAAAATATCCGTATCCATAGAGGGCTAATTAACTGCCTAGTCTTTCATCAGCTTTAACTTTTCATCAACCGACCAACTAGCCCAGGATTACCAGCTATATAATTCGAAAAATGGAATAGCCAAACAGAATTTGTCAAGGATACACTGAAATATACTTACCGTGGTTTTGGCTCCTCCCAAACACGTCTGCAGGACGGCCTAACATTAATACAAGATTAAGTAGCATTTTCAGAATCATATTGAACCTAATGTTTTTCATCTCTGTGGCTGCTCAGGGCACTCCTAATGAAGTACGGTCCTGTATATATTTTAGTTGTAGATGGGCTGGTCGATATTAATACCAACAAATGGAATACAATTAATAACAATATTATTTCGGTCGCGATCAAGTCCTGCTTACAATACAACCGTAGCCTATATTGTAAGAGCCATGGGCCACGTTTCGTTAGGAGTGATGCTCAAGACTAGGCCTACTGTTCCGCTTAAAGGACTTCTAGATAATATTTAAACCGAAACATGATGTTATAATGATTTTTTGAGGTCAAAATCCGGTTATCTCTGGGTAGCTGACTCCTTCTAAATATTATTCCAAGAAACATACTTTATGCGCTTGGGATATGGAGATATGGGGAAGGGAAGGGGAATTTAATAGTGATATGGATTACTATTAATATCACCTCCGTTAGACTAACGCCTCCTACGGATAATGCATTTTTCAAGCCTTTGTTTTTCTCTCCCTCCTTCCCCCCCCCNTCCCTCCTTCCCCCCCCCCCTTTCCCAGAGGTCCAGTAACCTTAGCTGTAGCCTCTTTTAATGTCACTTCTATGGCAGTTTAGCCTAATTTAGAACTGCACTATTTGAGGTCAGGGGCTCGAACGAGATGGTGCCTACCAATGAGTTAACCTTTGTTTCGTGGAAATGGCTTGAGAACCCCGGGGTAAATATGCAGACTGACACTGATACAGTCATCTCTGATTCATCATGCGTAAGCTCAGCTTTCCGCTAATGTACATTGAGGTAATACCAAAGACGACATTGTTGATCCTACTTGTAATGCTGATACAAATGCAGTCGCGTCTGAGCCAACATGCGTAAGCTGAGGCTGTCCGCTAAAGTCCATTGAGGTAGTACCACGGGACGACATGTTCTCACGTTTCCCAATTGTAGCTGTCCAAAAGGTCTGTCATTATCCTGGCAGTGTGGACTGGCGCATTGTCATGATGAAACAATTCCAGATTCCTATAGTCCAGGTCGCTTTTTTCGGATGGCTGGTCTCAGTTTTTCTTGTTAGACCATTTTACAGTAATGGGCACTGATAATAGTGCCGACAGGAACGGGCTAGCGCAAAAATTACCTCCTTTGTATCAAAGAAAATCACGTGCAAGATTTTCAGGGTTCTGTTTGCGACGAGCTTTCTGTGGACGTGGGGCATCAATGTCTCTCCATTCTGCTGACTGCCTTTTTGTCTCTGGATACCATGAATAAAACCATGTTTCATCACCTGTAATGATTCAGTCCATGAATATATTATTCTGCTTTCTTTGGAATCTGTTGATGAAAACTCTCGAGAATCTGACCGTCGAGTCCTCATGATCCTGTGTCAATAAATGTGGGGCCCATTTTGAAAAAAAAAATCTTTTCATTGAGTTTGTCCGTAAGAATCCCATAAATTCAAGCAGATGACAAGGATACTTCATTTGCTATTTCCTCATGTTTTTCGTTCGTCATCATCTAGCGATCTTAGGACATCTGAGATGCCTGCATCACCACATGCCGGGACAGGTCGCCCAGACCGACTTTCATCTTCTATATCATCACGCCCTTCAGAAACGGCTTTCACCCATTTTCTTAGTGTCTGAATAGAAGGAACATGGTCTCCGAGTGCAGTCAGAAGGTCATTGTGTATTTCTGGTGCTGTCTTACCCAGAAGAATTGAAGAGTATATGATAATTTGAATATCATATCTTGAGAAAGATTGTTTAATATTTTGAGCCTGCATCGTGCTGTTCATTCAGCTCTCACTGACATCATGAAATTCAATGCCATTCTGGATCCGTTCAGTACATTGTCACAAAATTTTACCGGAAAATCCCAATAAAGTTGATGTGCAAGCATGCCAAGTTTCATTACTTTACCCCTAACCATATCTATTTTATAAGAAGGGGAAACTTATTTTTGAAATGGACCTCGTATTCTAGTTACCCCATTATGGCTCTTTAGGATACAAACTTTGTTTAGGTAAGCTTGCAGTGTGATTTTCAATACACAATAAACGTGCTGACTCCTAATTTCGGGTCGGCTTTCAAAGAGTACTTGGAAATTATGTAGGATAACATTCCTAGAATAAGTGGCACCCACCCAACAATATACTCCTATGTTTTCTCAACCGTTCACCAACAGTGCCTATACGTGGATGGGCGGAGGGATGGGGAAGGAATAGGGACGTGTTCCCAAAACAAGTATGTACCACTGGATTCCCCCTTCACCCACTCACTCCCCTGATAGTTACGTGATAGTTAAAGGCGATTTTATGGAACTGACCTGGTCTCCCAGAAAATACCTGGATTGTTAAGAATGCAGCGATTTCATGGAATTGACCTGGTCTCCCCAGAAAGTAGCTGGATTGATAAGACTGCTTGCTCGTTGACTGCTTGAAGAACAGACGATTTCGTACTCCACATTCTGCTGCACTGATCTGTTTCAGGATGGGCAGGAAGGCAATGAATTTATTATATCACTGACATGGGGTTCAGTAGAACAAGCCCTATTAGAGCCGTGATGCTTTTTCTTAGTGCAAGGATGACATAGTTGTTTGGGACATTCTACCAATCCTTAGACACCTGGGTGGTCATAGAAAGAACAAAAAAAACTGACGAGCCTGGTCGAATTGGTTTTTTTTTGTTGTTGTTGTTGCTGTTGCTGCTGCTGATGCTGCTGCTACTATTGTTGTTGGTGTTGTTGCTGGTGGTGGTGGTGGTGGTGCTGCTGCTGCTGCTGCTACTGCTGTTTACAAAGGTAAAAAGGTGGAAAACGGGGAAGGAGATAGGACTGCTGCATAGCTCACTCTAGAGAAGTGTAGACTGTCTACAATGATGATTTTTTCCTGACATTCCGGAGGACTCAGACTTTTGTCCATAAATAGAAAAGTGCCGTCAATAAAGATGAGGTACTGTGAAAATTTAAGATGGCCCAAAACTGACATCCTGAAAGGGGTAACTAAAGAGAACGCAGAGCCAAATGTATTTTTATGGCACCGGAATTCACGAGTCTTGTGGCTATTATTGCCACATATTTTAAGAGATACGACATCAACCATAATTCGAGTCATTCTAAATTTAGATAATACCAAGTTATTAAGTATTTCCTTTTAAGGGTATCATGGTCCGATATTGTTTCTTTTCATGAATCTTATTGTCCTGATTCGGTTCAGTTATGGATTTGGTTTTTATTGCCTTTACTTCCGGGAACCCTTCTCTCTGGGTCATTAAGTAGAGGCAGGCAACTCTAAACGACCCAAAACACTTTTGGATCATGACAACTGGTTACAGGCCTGTAATTGTACTTTCACTATTAGGTCCTACTACTTAGGGGCTATATTTCATCTCCCCTTTTCCCTCTTTTGGCATGCCCTGCTTCCAGTAATAAGGGCTCCAGGGAGGAAATTTTGATATCATGGGAAACTGTCCATTTTACTTTATTTTGCCAGACATTA
>JAWQUT010000412.1:676333-678686 GCA_033807755.1 Ellobium chinense | reverse complement strand
TGTGTGTGTGTGTGTGTGTGTGTGTGTGTGTGTGTGTGTGTGTGTGTGTGTGTCTATTGTGTTCGTGCTCAGTTACGTGAGCCGGTGCCATAATGTAGGTAGGTTGATGAATTATTGTCATTATAATTAACAATCTACAGGCCATCTATTCTTCTAATGTTTGTATACACATTTGTATCTAGAGTACCTGAGCTTAATAAAGTTACTGTTATTGTAATCTTTGTTATTGCTTAAAATTCTCATCTTGTCATCTGGGTTGCTCTGTCGTAGCTCTTGTAATATCCGAAATGGTCAACCATATAATATGTCACTGATTATTTGAAGTGACGAGACGCACAGAAAGTATTTTTTTTCCTTTGGTCTCCTGTGAAATTGTGATTCTGGTACAAATGGTCTTGCCCCGTAAACTGACAGATCTAAGCCCTGTCTGATTCTTTCCCACCATGGTGTGTTTGAGAACTGTTGTTGATTTCTATGGACCACTTCCGGTAGCGTTCCAGGTTCTAATTTTTGACTTTAAGGAGGGAAAAATGTCGGCTTCCTTCATGACGTTTACTTTGCACCATTTCGCACGAATGAACTGGATGCTCAGAATGTGCTAGAGCGCACCAAATGTTTCAACAAGAACAATCTCTGTATGAATTCACGGACCTAAGGTTATGTTCCTTCTGATCGTGCAATTCTTTTACTTCCTTGACGACAGCATCTTATTTGTTTCCGTAGGGCGGAAGCCATGTGTCGCCATGTTGTCCAAACTTTTGGAAATGACATGACTGTTTAGTTCTTATTCTGAAGTGGTCTATTAAATATTTGGCAACTTGGAAACACATGTGTCTCTTTTCCGTACAAATATCACGGCTACAGGCGTCAAATTTGACAAGAGGGTACAAAAAGATACAACGGTCAACATGACGGCTTTTGATATTGCTTTTCTGATATTTCTGAATTAAGGAAAGAATATTTTACAAAAATTTCCGGTTCCGGTCCCTCTACGGCTATTGGTAATCCGGTTCTGAAACGAAACAAATTTAGCTTGCGGATGATGTCATCAAAATTTGCCCACGCGAAAGTATTCACCGCGGGAAGTGGGGTGGTGGGCGGGGGGTAGGGGGACTGTAACTGTTGTTATGCCTGGGAAGAGAGAAGTGTGGGAAAAGGTGAGGAGATGAGGAGACACACGCAGAAAAAAGTAGTTTTAGTGGATGTTTGGTATCCCCCCCCCCTTCCCCCTCCCTTTTCCTTTTCTCTAGCAACGCCGGGATACCCAGCTAATTAATAATATTTAGAGTCTATAAAGTTGTTTTTTTGTTTTGGTCATCTATAAGCGTTGTGACATAGATATGATCTGGGTCTACTTGTTGTCAACTTATTTTCGAACATGAACAGCTTGAAGATGTACGGGTAGATAGATTATACGATTAGATAACCTTTACCGGGTAGGTGGGGGCAGTGGCGTATCAAAGAGGTAGGCTTGAACAGTGAATATGAACAAGTGAAGGGGCAGCCAAAGGAGTTGCCTTAGGCATGAGGTGAACACCCATACTGTGATGAGGCAGTCATGGAGGAAATTGAGACTCAGNNGGGGGGGGGGGGGGGGGGGGAGTCCCGAGTATTACAATGCATACTTTTGTTTTAATGGAGGAGGGGGCACATGCTATTTAGATTTCCTTTCCCCACCAATCTACGCCACTGCACTGGGTGAAGATAAATCTATACCCCTAGGTCCAATAAGTTCTGATGTCAGAGATTTAGCAAATGTTGCCACTGGTAGGAATTTTCCCCCATTGTAAGGGCAACTGGCTGTACAATAAGCTCTTTTATCCTTTGTAGGGGAAACTCGCTTCTCGTAAGTTATGGGGCAAATCGTGGGAATTGGGTTGAATACTTGGTTTTCTTCCTTTTAACAGTAAAATTGTAAGATTTTTCTCCGAAAAAAAGTTGCTTTTTAAATCGTGCATAGGGAATTTTACAGAAAAAGCAGTTTTGTTATAGAATACAAGCACATAACCAATGTGGCAACACGGGGCGTAGCCCGTCCATTCCTCCCTGGTCCACCACGTAGTCTGCTTGAGTCATACCAGTATGGCTGACAAAATTGTAGCATTACCCAAGTTTCACTGGCCAACTGTGACTTGACTCAGCATCTCCAACTGATACAACCACTTGACACATAGACAACATATCCAGCCTAGTTATCCTCTTTTTCTGTGGTAGTCGTGGTAAGGTAAATTCAGAAGGAAATATTGTGAGGAACATATTATCTCATACGTTAGGCTTCAAAGATCTTAAATCTCTGTGAAAGAACAAATTTGAGAAAAACGACGGCAGCTGGCTAATGCTAAGCTCATATGTT
>JAWQUT010000412.1:643833-671333 GCA_033807755.1 Ellobium chinense | reverse complement strand
CAGCAGCAGCAACAACAACAACAACAATAATATCAAAATTGCTTTGTTTGTGATCTTCAATACTGACCGCTTTCCATGATATCAAGGGGTATAAACAGGGGTTATTACTGTGTCACACTCAGATTTCCATCGGTCATTTCCCTTCCATAACTGTACGAATCTCAAGATTAGACAACGTCATTATGTATCAAAATAATATTCCAGTTTTTGTCATCACCATTGTCTCATGACCATTATCATCATGATTTTCATTTTTCTTAAACAAAGAATTAATTCATTTCGTAAACAGCAGTTGCAAAATCTCTACCCCTCCCTCCTCCGCACACCCCTCCCCCATTTCCAAGGACAGAGCTTTCGAGTTTAGATACTGAACCTACCGTCCTGTGGGCAATATATAATCAGGCTGCAACATGATCTCAAGAATCAAGAATTTGAATATTATGAAAGTAGGTAGTAGCACTGCAGTTTAAGATAAATTTGAGCCATTAATTTCTTTACACCAAAATTATGATCTATGTGGTGCTTGCAAGCCATACAGTCTTAGATCAGTCCTAATGAATACTGCAACATATGCCTGATACGCAAATTCACTGTTTAGAATCTCCCGTGAATTTCTAACTAAGCAAGTTCCAGTGTATTTCGCACTGATTTTTTCCTCTTCTTTTTCATTTGCAGCATCTCTATCTAGAATGGACGCCACAGCAAACGCCTTTGCCCCTTCTGTAGTCTGGTTACAAGATTATAATATTTATTCTATGTAATTATAGTTACATAGTAGTACATCAAAGTGTATCATGCATGACATTGAAAAATGCACGGGATATGAGAAATCCTCATTGGTGTTTCTATTTGATGGACTAAACCCAGCAGTCTCGCAATGAGTACTTCGGTCTTTACCGAGGATGAGATTAGTCTATCAAACACAAACACACACAGATGAGGATTCTCTTTCTTATTTTTAGTAACATAAAAAGAAAACACTGACTGTAACTACAGATCTAGATTTTTGTCAGCTCCACATATTGTTTTTTGTTTTTTTAACTACTGTATAAGTTAGCTGTGCTGTTCATGAATAGTCCGCTGACTCTATGAAATATCTGTTTAGTTAGCTCAAAATGTACTAAATGTGCTAAATGCAAGGAGATCGGGCATTACCAGTGAGTATATCACTTACCATGACTAGTAGTTACAAACTAATGCCAGCTGATGTTTATAATTTAACAAAAGCGCTTTGATGACTTCAATATTGCACGGTCTGGTGACGTAGCTGTCTAGACATGACGTAATTTAGTTGACGTGGAATGTGAAAATCCTTTTATCATGTAAACACGGCCTATTTCCGGTGACATAAAAGTGTGTAAAAATTTTTTGATATGTCACACGTTACGTAAATTTGACCTTTGACCTGCTTACGAATACTTTGATTGGGAGCCTTGGAAACCCCTAGATGTATAAATATGTGATGTCATTTCTTTTGCGACGTCATGAATATGTGACGTCATTTCTTTTATAACTATTTTCACTGCCTTAGGGTTTCCCTTTGTCTAGCTTTTGTCAAAAATTATTTCAGTCAGTATTTCTTATCGCTTGTGATCGTTCTCTTCACATTTCAGTTTCGGTTCAGTTAAACATTTGAATAAAAGTACTTGAAATGTCACAGTGTTTCTGTGGTCTAAAGTTTCATCGATGATTGTCAGCTGTTTGGATTTACTTTGTGTCGCGTAACTGTGTAGTACATTCATTTCAATTGTGACTGATGTGTCTCAAACAGGGTGAGGGCCACTAAAGGATCCTTTTCACGATTAAAAGTTCATTTAAAAAAAAAATTAGTTAGATTTTATATGATAAAAAGGATCTGTAATGAGTGTTTGTTTGATATCAGATTTATGAAATTCGCCAGAGGCTCGCGAATACAATGAATATATAACGAATTTCATAAATCTGACATCAAACAAACACTCATTACAGATCCTCTATGTATTTCATGTCTTGGTTAAGCCAGACATCTCACTCTAAAAATAGCTTGCTGAGATGAGAAAAGTGCATCGGGAATGTCCGTAGCAAGATCAGCGCCAGTGCGACACCGGTGCGGAACATGTTGACACAAGGAAGAGATTAATTTCCGAACCTCATAGAAGAGGCTTGACAAGTGGAGGTAGAGATTCTTCCTCATTTACAGCAGACATCTGGTGAGCCACAGGCTATGTACATCATCAAAATTTCGCTCACAAACAACCTACAAATTCCTGGAATCTTACAAGAGGTGCTTAGGTTAGATTAGGGAACAACTGTCATCTAATTTTCGGCAGTAATCTAGATCTAGTTTTTGTCTAACCAGTTTCCCTTTCCTATATTTAAGTCTCAAATCAAAGTGGGGTCACGCGAATTGAAGAGGCTGGATTCACAAACCAGTTTGTGATGTGTTTGTCGTGTTTATTTTCTGAATATTCGTGAAAAGCAAGTTGAAAAAAAAACCAAAAACCAACAAACTTTTTTCTCATTCATACAATCTTATTTGTGATCTTAGATTGCCGAAGACTGGTGGTACCATTATAACTGGGGTGGGGGTGGGGCGAAGGGGGGAAGACTAATAGGGGAGGAGGAAAGAAGATTGAGACAGCAGCCCTGCTGTGGTGCGCATGAAAGAGATGGGTATTGTGAAAAGCAGTGGGCGACATTGGAAAGTCGCTGGAAGGAGAAAATGCAGTTCTCAGTCAAATGAGAACTGGCATAATAAGCAAATTATCTTCCAAGGGGCTATTGGCATGAGAATCAGAGAACCTTTGGACATTTCTGGAATGTTGTGATGATGTTTTCGTCTTTAGTGATATGTAACAATAGGCGTAGGACTAGGAGATCAATTACACAGAGATAAAAGGCTCTCTTGGGAAGGTCTATAAAAATCTAGACACTTTTTCAGGAACGCCTTCTCTTCTCTTACCCTGATGCTCCTAGCTCAGATTCCAGTACATCTGGTCCCAGAAATTTGTTGAACAGCAGGATCATCTGGTCAGTGTTGCATCAGGAAAAAAAATGCAAAACATCTTGGTAGCGGTCCAAGACAAATGTCTGAAACAAAACTTACAACTCGTGACAGACAAATTATATCATTTTGCAAGAATACCATTTTTGTCTCATGCAGCCTTTTTTGACCCGGTTTCGTTTCTCTATTTTGGTCGTATGCTTAGTGTTGCTCGTTTCAGTATTGAGTAAAATGGTTCTTGTGGCTCCACGCATTGCGGTGCTTGTGGGAGTGCTAGTAACGACCTGGAATACGATGTATATAAATTTAAGCTAAAAGAAAAGGTGATTGCTATCCAGTTTTTGGCTGAACCATACCTTCCTTGTGGACTGTTTTAAAACATCAACCGATTCTAAATATATAAAGATAGTGCGCGATGTCCATTTCTGATTTTTGTTCATAAGGATACATAGATTCCGTTGAAAGTCGGCAATTTGAAACGGGCATTTTAATGTTGCCATCCCTCAGTTTATAGTGTGTTGCAATAATAGAAAGTGACCTTGAATAATTTTGAGCGCGGGTGTGTGTGTGTGGGAAGGGTGGGGGAAGGAAAAGTGGGGAGGGAAATGTGGGTGAAAAGGAGAGGGGAAGGGGGAGAGATGGGAGGGGAGGGAATCGTTATTGTGTGAGAATTTACCTCTCAATTCTGCCTCACTTTCTGTGACGTAAGGGTGACAATCCGACATTCCTCCTTTCATTTCTTTCAGGGTGTTCTGATATCTAGCGTCGCCAGAGACAGAAAAGGGGTAAGGCCAGTCCCGGATCTGACGAATTTCGTATGCGGAAATGAAGGACGAGGCTGCCACGCCGTTATGGAGGGGGCGGGGCTGGGGTGACACTGAAAGAGCCCAAACCCACAACAGCCATGGGCACCATCACGAGACGAAGCTCCCTGTTGTGTGACTAGTATAGGATGCCCAGTCATATTTCCTTAACCATCCTTGACACTTTCCATGCATTCTTCTGCGAGTCTGACGACCTGTTTTCGTTACTGATTCCCATCACTTTTATATTCTGGTATGTTTTCATTTATAAACATTACGAGCGGATGAGACGTTATAAAGAGTATCTGCGCCACATGCGGCATCCAGTCCCATGTAGGCCACCACCGTGTGTGAGGTCAGAGTGCTGTTCAAGAAGAAAGAGATATTGTCCTCAACATGCACCACGAACGAGAAAAAAGAGAAGAAAACGACGAAGACGCCGGGAACTGACAACATCAAGTTCATCAGACATATCCACTGACGACTCTTAGCAAATTTCTCCAAAAATTTTCCAAGCTGATACCGAAGTTTGTCCATTGCGACGCGTTAAGGATTGACTTCCAGAAGCGTATGGTGACAGTTTCGCACGTTCATGAATCCTCATTCGCCTCGCCCGAATGAAGTCATGACTTGGTGCCGAAGCAAAAGGTGCCCAGAGCAACATCTCATAATGTCGGAGTGTTTGCGTTGTAATCAACGTGAAAGATCGCTGTCAGGTTGCAGTGATTTGCGTTTGCACCGGTCCAAGGAAGCTGTCCAGTTCTCTTTGCCCTTGGCCATCTTCACCTAGCCTTGCAGAAGAGATAGAATTGCTACTTCATCTTCTGAAGCAAAGAAACTGTGCCCTGACGTCAGACAACAGTGTCCGGTGGCATCTCATATCGTTGTACTTCCATAACGACCTAAGTAATTTTGCAAGCTTCTGAGAAGAAGTGGGGAAATTAATGTTGTTATGGCTGAACAAAAAGGGAGAGCGCATGTCTATGCAACTACAAGGCGGAAAAGATTGGCGCATTACAATTTTGTTTAACATGTCAACATGAGCCTTTATCAAATAAACAACATTATCATCAAATAAACACTATTGTCACGCTCTTTTCACATCCGCCTGAGTCATTTTTTGAGGTCTTGAGAAATCTAGCTCTCAATCTGTTGCTTAAAATGAATATTGAGACAAGTGTGGTTTAACTCGTAAAACTGGGATATAATAACGAGTGGAAACTCTACATTTGTTTTAATAGGAAAAAGAAACTAAGTGGAAGATCAGAGTAATAACGTCAATAATAACTCATATAAACTCAAATATTAGAAAATGAGTTAAGTGAAAGTGGAGTGAGCGTGACGACATGGTACTTTTACGCCATTTTGACCTAGATCTGACTTAGGTCACTGTGGAAGTGCTGTGATGTTATGACCTACTATCATACTGCTATCGTAATCGTCTAGACGTGCAACCCTATATTATGTACATTACTCACGAGAGGTCCCCATCATGATAAAGCAAAGTGTTATATAACAACGAAACAAACCGATCTTGGAGTATTTCACAGTGAAAACCTGTATGACTTTGTTGTTGGTTTGGAGGAATATTGTACATCACCACGGCCTACAACATAGTGGCGCACAATTTCATAATGTGACATGAATAAATAAATAAATTAATTAATGAAATATAAAAAAAGACTTTCTTCTTGCTTTCGTAAGTCTGCTTTTCAGAGAGTTTTTGTTTTTCAAAAGATGGAGCAGATTTGGACTTTAGTCATCTTGTAAAGGCAGACTCCCAGCAGTGACGCTCGAGTGCGTCTGATTGTAACAACAAGCAAGCTAGACTCTATAGAAATTTGTAGGCCATGAGCAAATCAAACTTAAGTCCCAGGGCTACTGACACTGACAGGTCCCACGGCTTAGTTATAACTACTCGCATAACATCTTCTTAGAAGTGCTCAAAACTCACTAAAACCAGCAAGACAGACTGCTAGACAATACTCGTGTGTGAGAGTAAATGTTTAAAGTTCAAGCTCTTTTCTCCGCGCTAGTCACATAGACAGACATCTTGTTTCCTTTTTCCTCCTCATCTTCTTTGTATCTTCATCTGCTTCATCCAAATATCCATCACAGCATTTATATGATAAAAATCGAGCGTCCCGTTTTTACATTTTCCAGGTGAGAAAATCTCCACACATCACATCAGCCAAGCCAGTATTCGTAATTAGCAGCCTCAGAGAAATGTAGTAGTCTATTCAAGAGTTGAATATTTATGAAACCAAATATGTTGAGACTCATTCTGGCATCGTCAAAAATAAAAAAAAAACCAAAAAGAAGTCTACATGGGCCAAAATCATAATTTTCTAGGAGCTACAAAAAACTTTCTCATTGCACCTCACTCCATCTGTTAATCAATGGTGAATGTGGTTAGTTACCTAGGAATCACAGCCTGGTGAAAAGACAGACATAAGACAGTATGAGGCTCCATAGGCTACTAAGGTGCTAAAAGGCGAATTTGACCTCATTTGGCATATCCTCATGCTCATTCCCTATTTACCTAAATCACTTTTTGAGATTTTGAGAAATTTAGTGCTCTAAACCTGTTGCTCAAAGCAAAACAATGAGGCAGATGTGGTTTAGCTAGTAATATTGGATTAACATATCAAAACTCTACGTTTCTTTTAATAGGAAAAGGAAGATTAAAATGGAATATCATGGTAATTAACAACTCAAATCATCGAAAAACACAAAAAAATGACATAAGTCAAAGTGGAAGAGCGTGATGATGTATAGCACTTATTTTATTCCTGCGAGATGGCAGAGAAAAAACCACAGCTTTGATATCTTTATCCCCTCACAACTGCAGCCAGCAAGTATCTGGTGCCACAGCTAGATGAGTAACTTACAGACAAAACCAGTACTATTATACAACCCCATGGCCAACACACTCCAAACATTCTCACTACATCTGAAAAGAATGAGACAAAGGCAGTGAAGTATTGTTAATATTATAAATTGCACAGTTTTATTTAGAATGTCAGTTGCATTTTTTTTCTTTCCTTCAAACTGAAATAATGTAAATAATGATAACAATAATAATAATAATTAATATAATGATAAGAATTACAATAATAGTAATAATATGTTTCTATAAGAACAATGCCCTGGGAGATAAACCTCTAACCGAGGCCCCATGCAAAGTTCCTTATGATATTATTATATATACAAAAATATTATTGTTGTTACTAATATTGTCTTTTAACAGTGATTTACAGTTTGAATAACTAACTTGAATATTACATCCTGTTACGTGGACAAAGAGTACATTGATTTGTTTGAACCACTGCCAACTAACCTTGATCTAATTACACAAAAGAACTTTTTATGTGATGTGCGTTGTTGGAAGTTCTTCACATTTTTTTGTCCTATGTCATCCCATACGTTTCTCCCCCTCTCCCCTCCTCTAATTTTCTATGTTTTTCATTCCTGACTGCAAAATCAATCCACTGTACCAGTTACCACTTTACAGCAGTTAGTATTTCCCTATTCAGCATAGTAAAGCCAAAAACATGCCTTTATTCCTCTCTTACCAGTACCATCAATATCATGATATTTCCTAATTGAATTTAAAGCAGCATTATCGACAAGCATGGTATTAATAAAACTGTCCTTTTCTACAAACATATAGACTGGGAAGAGGCCCTTGTAAATTGGGACTACTGGATTTGTAAATCAGGCTGTGTCTGTGTGAACTCCTGACTTCACATATGAATCAGTAAAAAAGAGTCAAATCACCTACACTGAAGTCACAGCTGTGATGCAGTGCTACTTTTCTTTTCAGTAGAACCACATAACTGATTTCTCCAATTTTCAGTAGAACCACATAACTGATTTCTCCAATTTTTAATGAACTTTTCATTGATATTGCTATGATGTACAGTTACCAGTACTGTTTTCCCATTATTTGGAAGAAAGCCCATCTTCCAGTGCTTACCACATTTTTCTATCTAGCAACCATACTGGTTACTGTTGTTTGAAATAGCACAATAACAACTAAACTGAAAACCATTTGAGGGAAGACAATTTCTAACAAATCATTGACTATTTTACAAACACAAGTATTTGGTTCTTAGAAACTAACATTCACGACAATGGTTATATCAGCACTTGAAATTATATGCACAGTTTCGTTTTTGTCTCTTTATGTCTTTGAGGAACTATGTACACCATTCCATAGAAATTAAAGTCAAATCCACAATGAAAACCAAATGAACAACATGGTACAATCATAAAGTATTGCATATTGAGGAAGAAATGAGATTATGAGAAATGATTTGCAAAATTATAAGAAAATGACCAGATTACTTATCAGTCACTCTTTGCATATCAGATTTTCTTGTTTGAAACTGACAATTTATACAACTGAAATTCGTTCTGACATTCTCTGATCTACTGCACAAACAGCAGGGTTTATGCCGTAAAAAGAAACAGCCAACGTGACACATAAAATGTAAACAGCAGTCTGTGACTACATGCCTCTAACAATTTAGACTATATATATATATATATTTACAAGTGAAGTACATGTAAACCTAGAAACCAAATCTATACATGTATCATCAGCTCTATACCCCTACAGACATGTGCATCGAGAGCTTCCTCAAAATTAAAAACAACCTAATCTATGCTACACACAGACTGTATAATTCACGTGGGCTTTACAAAACATAATGAAATACTTACATTGCATTCTAAAACAATGCAGTTATAGTCAAGTCTTTAGATGAAACAAATCTCTTTCCTGAACATTACATTCACTGTAACCACTTCTCATTTGCATTCTCCGTCGTGACTTTGAACTATGAAAGCCATGGACAGACTTTAAACTTGAAGTCAGTTCTTCCCTATATACTGCTTTCACCTTCAGATATCTAACCATTGAGGCCTGTAGAGCTGATATATTTTTTTGGAATCCAGCACTCAAACAGTTATGTCTTATGACGAAATATTTTAACAGAGGGCATGTACAGAATTTACAAAAGCAGCATGGGACGAACAAAGATAACAGAAAATTAATGACAATTAAAATAGATAAGATTCCTCTGAACTCGGCCAAAACTTTTTACTTCTCAATTTACAGAAATACATAAACAAGCCCACAAATATTATGCTCAAAGAAAGTTCAAACAAGATAACAAAAATCTGATACAACAAAATATCTGCATAAGTTACACAATAAATTAAACATAGCAGCTGTGAGTTATGGTGGTGAAATTTGCATAACAATCTCAGCAATGTTCACAAAGTCTGAATCATCATACCCATGATTAAATAAAGATGTTAAAAACAATGATATACCATTTTGACACTGTGTCAAATTTTCATTACCACAGTTTTGTGAATTTGGCTTGACAACTGACACACATCTCATAACTGCTTTGTAAGTTTCTTAAAGTAACAGACAAGTAACCAGACTGTACATGAAAATGGTGAAGCTGAAGGTCATACTCAGAATTATTAATTTTCATACACCGTTTTCATTAACCCATCCCCATGCTCAGCAGCTAGATTGTGTTCATTCCCCACTGCAGCTGAAATGCAGCATCGCAGCTGCGTGGCATCTTTGGAAGTGGCAAAAAATGAAAGGCATGATCCCCTGTGTTCCAATTTCTCTCAGCCTAGAGACAATTTAATGGCATTGCTCAACAAAAGTTTTGTCTTGATAGCTCTGCTGGTTGTTTTTTCGTAGCTTTAGGGTGAAAAAAATAAGCACATTTTTTGCTATAAATTATTTTTTTGGACTGTGGGAATTCCTTTTTATGGAGTTATCTCCCATCTGGTGGGTAAATGAAAAGGCTATTTGATTGTGAGCTGAGGGGTAATGGGTTTTAACTGTTTTAATCTAGGAGCTTAGATACCTTCACATCATGAAAGAAAACTAGATAGAACTTAAAAATAAAATCATGCTCTTTTGCACTTATCTTATTTCCATGTCTGTTATTTGTTTACACTTATCATATTTCCATGTCTTTTATCTTTTCTTCACGTAATTATGAAATCACAGACTGAGGTTTATCTTAAACTGCTTCCAGCTGAGTACTGAGAAACAATATGGTGCATTTAACTGTGTGTGCTACAGACATAATTATATGAATGCAACTGCCAATGGTTATTGTAGGCTATGTTTGTGCAATCGCTGTCTGATAACGCAGCCTCTTTCTTTCAACATCTTTTGTCTTGAATCCAATAACCAGTTATCTTGCAAAACCATGCTTCCCACTTTGCAACCTCTTTTGATATCCCTAGCAGCTTCATGCTGAGTTCAGTCAGAACTTACCAAATATCTCTTAAAACATTGGATACTTTTCATCTTTCCAGATTTCATAACATTTTAAATACAGAACTGAAAAGTGCAGACCTCTGGTACTGTTTGTGGGAAGCATACAAACCAGCTTTCACTGTTCCTGTTTATTGTCAGTCTGATCACACATGGAGCATATTCCTCATTTGAGAGCAGAGTGTAAAACTTTTACGAAATAGATTAATCGCAGCTCTTGTAAAATTC
The DNA here is from genome assembly GCA_033807755.1 of Ellobium chinense. NCBI lineage: Eukaryota > Metazoa > Mollusca > Gastropoda > Ellobiida > Ellobiidae > Ellobium > Ellobium chinense. Next base: position 660,997 of record JAWQUT010000412.1, on the reverse strand, counting down.
CTATACATCTGTCCCTCTCTGTCGAGATTTGCATGAGAAGCACATGAGAAACTTGCAATCGAATGACCAGCCATTTCTTTCCATCATTATTCTGTCCTTGGACTCAGAACTCTCCCCACTGGCTTCATCTCCCTTTGTTGATCCATTCTTCTGTTTCACATCAGCAGCAGCCCTTCCCTGTGAAAAAAAAAATTAAAAAAGGGTTTAACAGATTGACTCATTGTAGATTTAAATGAAAGGAAACTCTTCTCTCCTTACTTTTTCATAAAAAAACTCTGACACACAAGTTATTTTCTTCCTTCTGTTATTTGCTCTAACTTTGTCTGTTATTATACAGTATATCGATCCAGATATATCTGTAGTTTTGCATGCTTCAAAGGTCTTGCTGTTCATTAGTGTTCATATATTTGAAGGTCACAACAGAAAAACAGCTGTGTCAAAAACATTAACTTGATATATAACAGAGCATTATACTGGCCAAAGTCCAAAGGTTAGTGTTAGAAAATGCATATCCACTGATAATAATATATCATTAAGGAATGTGTGGCTTGTTATACTGCATTGCATCCACATTTTTAAAGAGATTATTTGCAGTAAGTTATCTCATTATGTGACTCACTCTCCTGTTGTGGCCTTCCTCTCTGAGATAACAAATGCATCATAGCTATCACATTACCAAGAAATTCCAATAACAACCTGACTATCAAGCCTCACAATGTGTATCTGTGACTTTGTCAATGTTTGTCTGAGTCTGTGCACTATGTCTGTCTCATCCCTTCATGTCCTCTCTTCCCTGCCTCACCTCATCTTCAGTCCTTCTCCTCCCTAGTCTCTCCACCTCATCAGGATCATATTTCTTCAACTCTAATGGTTCGTCCTTGACCTTATGCAAATGTCTGGTGTCGACCCAGGCTCGATGGGCGGAACCAGTTGATCTACTGCCTGCTTGGCTGGGCTGGCTGGATGCTGGTGAACTCTCTGTGGAACGGGCTGGTGCAGAACGGCTTCTTCTGGTACCTGAAAGTTTCAAAGAAATCGCAATGATGATTCTTCTACAAAGCATGAAACTGACTGTTTCATTCACATCTTATCCAGTGTCATCATTATGCCTAGAGTGACAAATTTCAAAATAAAACAAACATGAGGAAACCTACATGACATAGCTTTAAACCATCCTCGGTTAAGTTGCATTCAAGCTTGGAGCCAGTGGTTTAATACTGTGCTTGAATATTTTAAATATGACACTTTTCAACAATGGTGAAGAGCCAAAGAATACCAATTATCTCACTCTCCACAAGATGGATTTTGTATACACCAAAATCAAATTGAGTGAAAGAGCCCACGTTGTAATTTCATTTTGAGTTTTGAGTATACTGACATCAAAGCTTTATACAGTCCACCCAGCTAGATCACAATTTGGCATTATGATAGCAATGGTCCTATTGCGGATACTGGGGATGATGAGTGGTTTATTTTAGTATAGTCAATGTTTCTCTGGAAAAAAACATCTTTCATGAAACTTTACAAACAGTAGGCAGAGCTCCACAAAACTTAGCCTTTTGAATCCTAAAGAATGATAACTTGCTCTCTCTATGAAAAGTTTGTAGCCTGAGAGAATGAGAAATTGTGCTGTACGTACATGGCTTTGCCAAGAGCCAAGGAGAATAGGGATTTACATGATGAGGGGGAGTATAAGAGTTCATATGGTTAATAGACGAAAACTCACCCTTACGCTTTGATCCCTTCTTGCGTTCGGAGGAAGACTCACTCCCACTGTCCTCATGTCCTGAGGATGAGCCGGTGGCTTCACTGTCTCGTAACATACTTTCATAGCCACTGCTTGTCCCTCCATGAAGGTTCTCGGCTTTTGTGCTTGGTCTGGAGTGGCCAGGGTGAACTTCTGTACTGATGGTACTGTGGGAAGTAAAGGCACATGAAATTCAAACATGCATCATGATACAACAGCATACGAAATCAATGACCAGTATGGAAGAGGAAAATGAGGAGATGGGGTAGGAACAGAAGGAAGAGAAAGTGAAGGAGGGAAACAATAGTGACACAGATGGGGCACTGAATTACAATAAATTTTGTTTAATCTGAGCTACGAAAGTGTAAGTTAGCAAAGCTGTGAAGTTTCGACTTTTAAGTTTGAAAACACGCTATTTCCTGAACACATACTGTGACTACATGAAATATTAATATTCACTGGAGTGGTGTTGACTGGAATTACTTGGCTTTTTATTTTATTACTTTCCTGTTTCAGGAAAAAATGGCTTGGAAGAATGCATTTTAGGTGTTGAAGATTTAGATCTAATTGGCAGTGGTTAATCAGTGAAGTCATATCTTCCAAGTAATGATAATACTGATGATGAAGATAATGATGATGATGATGAGGGTAAGGAAAATTTCCGAAAATGATGGCAGCGGTGCTGATGGTAGTGGTGTTGTGGTGGTGGCAGAAGTATTGATGGGTAATGGTGACAGAGATGAGAATGGTACATTTGTTAAACTGTAGCAAAAAAAGAAATGTCATAAAAGTGCATGCCAAGATGGCTGTACTTGTCACAATCTCCTTAAATTATGTCACCGTGGAATGGGACAGAAAAAAAATGGTAATGAAGTAAAAGCTGTGGTATATGACTATATTTGGTGGTCCCAAAAATGTTTTTGAAACCAGGGTCCAATAACTTCAAAAGTTAAAAAGGGACTGAATTAAAATTTGAAGCGCATTAACAGAAATCACCTGTAATTATTGCAAATTTTAATGATGTGTGTGCTATACTTTTGTCACAGCAAAAATTTAGAAACACATGTCAAAAAATGATGTGCCTTGGCTGAGGTATTAGATGCACACTGCTTAAATACTATGTGTTTTTACTTTTGGAGCTGTGGCATAACCATAGCACCTAGTCTGGATATTTGAAACTTGCATCTTTAGAGGGAAATGTCCATCCACAAATGTATGCTAAAGTTTACCTATGATATCGATTGAATTAATGAATTGGTAAACATTAAAATTAAGTAAACATTTTGGAGGGCCACCCAGTACCTCAGTGATCAGTAAAATGAGGTGAGGGTGAACTGAAGAGATAACAGTGATGTACAAAATGATGTGATAATGGAAGTAATAGATAAAAATGATGCTCGGTGAACTGGCAATGATCATCCTGCATATAATGTTAGAAATTATTGTCTCCATAATGATGATGATGATGATGATGATGATGATGATGATGGCGATGATGGTGGTGAAGATGCTGGGGCTGACTGAAGTGGCAAAAGAGTAACAGTGATGACAGTACCGAAATTAATGTTATGGGGCTATAGTGATGTGTAATAAGTGTAATGATTATGATCTTGATAAATAGTTCTGGGCAGCAATTGGCTGGTTGGCTTTCATATCCTCGAAAGCAGATGCCTTTTTTAACAGCAGTTGTTACATTTCAATCATAATAAAAATAATCATTATCAATTTTGAATTCAAGTTTAACCGACTGTTACACTCTCCTGCTTCATTATTTTGGCAGCAAAAAAAAATATTGTGTTAGTTTCTTGATATGGTGGTGTAAAAGATAGTATTGGGAATTATACCTTAACAACTCTTGTAAGAAAAAAAAAACTGCCTGAATACCAGAAATCAACCATAGAACTAAAACCTAAGAGCAGTGATTAACAGAATAGTTCACTGTGTATTTTCATGCGGTGGTAGAATTGTGAACAATGCACATATTGACTAAATACAATGAAGAATTATTCTTCAATATTTATGTTTGTGCATGATGCAGGGGTGATTAATTCTGATGCACTAGTGTATATACGATTATATGGTTTATGCAATGCATGCATTAAATAAAATTCTTGTGTGTTTAATATACCCCTAAATCCTGATGAGTTCGCAAAAAATATTGATGGGTCCTTGATGCACTCTTCCTATAAAATTGCATTAGACTATGTGGTGTTAATATGTTTAGATATTAGCAAACAGGGACTGCATTATTTGTTCTAATGGTAACATACTGATGGTTATGATGACTGATGACCTTGAGTTAGGAAAAGCTACACTGACACCTACCTGTTATCACTTCCATGTCCACTACTGGAGTGACTGGGTGTCCGTGGCTTTGTTACTGTGGCGTAAGGGGAGAGAAGGCGCTTTTCATGGGCAACAATCCCACTGTCGTTACCACTGTCAGAGTCATTTCCCTTGCCTTTGTGAACGAGGTCCGAAAGTTTACTTGTGCGAGTAGTGCTGCCTCCTTTGGCGTCCTTATCCTTTTCTTTTTCTTTCTTGCGCGATTTACCATTGTCTTTCAATGAAGGGGAAGAGGTTCTGGAGGAGCAGAAGGAAGGCAGTTTGCTGGTGGATCCATTCTGCGATTTGGTGCTTGCCTTTGGAGCTGGAGATGATGATGACGACTTGGAGGTTGTGGAGACGAGAGGGCTGGAGGTCGCAGAAGACTGAGGACTGTGGGAGGTGCCTGATGAGGATGTGCTGGTTTTGTCACGACAAAACTTACTCCTGAGGCTTGGGCTGGCTACAGGCATGCTGGACGCTTTTCCACTTTGTGCAGCTTTAGACTGGGCGACAGGCGAGTCCTTCCCAGGATGAGTAGGTTTTGCCGTGCAGTAGATGGAACGGGAGGGGCTGGAGGAAGCGGAGGACTGAGAGTTTGTGTTTGGTTTGGGAAGCCCACTCTGCTTCAGCGTTGGCGATGGTTTTGTTGGAAGGGGCGGTTTGGTCTTGGCGCCCACTTTAGGTGATGATGTGTAGCCAGCGCTACTGCCATCTCCCTTCCCTGACAGAGATTGCACGCTGATATCGTTATCACAAAAAGAGTCTTCATCCTCCAACCCCATCGTGCAGGACTTGGATGAGGTAGTGGGAAAATCAATGCCTGAGTCATTGTGACTGGCTGAGACAAACATCGCCTCCATCGACGATCCTGGGAGGCTGTTAAACTGATTCTTACCCAACGGATCTTCCTCGAAAAACATCTTCATGAGATTTGGGTTTGAAGCTCCGTCAGGCTTGCGACTAAGCAGCGGTCGGGACGCCTCCAATACTCCATTGTCGTAATCTGAATCGGCGGGTGATGGGTCCCTTTTACTCTGACCACGGGCAATGTGCCGAGCCAGCTGGGCTGTCTGTCTGGACTCTGTCAGTGCCTTTGTATGCTGAACAAGCAACGACTCCATCTCGGCACCTTGCTGATCACGATCGACTTCATCAGGATCTTTATTACTACACGACAAACTACTGAATGTTTCATTGTCCACCTCTGCTGCGAAACGTGTCCCATCTTTTGTTTTCATGCGCTCCAAATGCTCATCAACCTCCATTTCATAAATGGACTCCCGATTCACCATAGAAGTATCAAAACTGCTGTCTAAACTAGTGTCTAATGTCGTATTGCACTTGTTATCGTTTGAATTCGATTGTTCACATTTCACAGCCTTGCCTGATGCACACATTTCCACCCCCTCCTCACTGTCGGACCGCACACCATTCTCCTCCGCCATTCTCTCGAAATCTGAATCGTGCTCAGTGTTGGTTTCTGCGTCCGCCATGGTAATACTGCCTGAGGCGCCAAGCACCTGTGATGGATCAGGCACACTAGAATCAGTTCTTCTGGCTTGTGCGCCAGCATCTGACAATTCTTGCTGCTCGGAAGACACTGACTTAATCCACTGAACCACTCTATGGGTTGGACTGGCCGACCCAGGCAGCTGAGACTTTTGTAATCTGGGTCCATGTGATACTTCCATTTTACTGCATTTCCTCGACATTGATGGAGAAGGACTTGGTGATGGTTTTGGAGACTGTTTGGATGAAAGAGGCTTTTTCTCCGACAGCTTTGCCTTCTTGGTGGACACCATTGGACTTGATGAGGCATCGGCCTGCCTGCTGTCGGAACCACCAGCATTTGAACCGTCTGAAACGTCTTTGTTCTGAAGCGAACTTTTAGACTGATCATCACTGCTGTGGAAGCTAACAGGACGAGAGTCTGCAGCTTCCACAGCCAAAGATGAGTCACTATCTACACTCAAGCTGCTCTCTGGTCTGTCTTTGGTCTCCATAATGTGTTTAACCAGGGCTTGTTTCAAGGCTTTCTCGCTGACGCCAGTAGACATGCATGTTTTAGGCTGGTGAGCTGGTTTTAATGCATGATCTACCTTGCTGCACGTGTGCATAGGCTGGGAGACGTTACCACCTGCAAGCATCTCCTTTGGTCCATCAACCCACTGTTCTTCGGCGTCCACCTTCTTAGAGGCAACACGCCTAGAAGATGAGTCAGAACGATGATGGTGATGATGAGATGAGGAATCTCCTCTGTGGTGATGTTGTCCTTCACTCCTCAAGGAAGGCGTGGAGGACAACGCTGACTGAGGTTGCTGCTGTACAACAAAAGCTTGAGGACCATCCACCCACATCTCATTAGACTTTGACTCTGGGTAGATGGCCGCCCCGGGTCCATCGATCCACTGCTCTCCTTCAATGGGTTGCTGTTTCTCATGAATGGCTTTTGCCAGTTCTCTCTGCGACGAGTGACAGTGAATTTTGGTCGGCTTCTCTTGCCAGGAACTTCCATCACTGGCAGTCCCAACCGAAGAAGCAGCAGCAGGCATTTTGCCATACAGACCCATCCGGTGGCCCATTTTAACCACACCTGGGTTAGGCGATCCTGGCATGGACTGTGGCTGACCCATTTTAATGGCGGCTACTGCGCCACCAGGTGGAGGAGACATCATGGACCGTATAGGAAGTCTGGATTCCAAACTTCTCACAGAATGCACGCTCCGCCCACTATCAGAATCATCGCCTGACGACCTTGACCCACTGGGTCTCCTTGGAAGGCGCGGATTGGTTCTGGGCACGTGTCTGGGCGGTCCCTCGTTGTCCGTCAGCTCCCTGTCACTCAGGGACTGACCATTGGCTCCGATATAGATGACGGTGTCACACGACTGCTCACTGCTCGAGGTGTAGTCGGGGTCAGAGTGCGAAGACGAGTAGAGCACGTCCTCCCTGAGCGTACCCATTCTCAACCCCCTGTACGGTCGTCTGAACTTGACATCTCCGTCCGTGGAACTGTCTTCTGAACTTGTACTCGAAAACTGGAAACAAGAAGATTAAATTGTAACTTTCTCTAACAGAGCTCTCCTAAGCATGAAGCAGCGACGCAACAAAATCGAAGCATATTCATTAGGTATGAAACATACATTTATGTATTTATATAAGTGAAATCAATACCCTAGACGTCTCATTCTGTTGTATATAATTATGAATTTATATTAAACGACCATTTCAAAAGTATCAATGAACCATCACCATCGCTGCATCATTTGCACAGCCCATCCACCAATCCAAAACCAGGAATCAACCAATGAAGCAACCCACGGACCACCCCCTGGCGAGCCTCACTCGCCAACCGATCGCCCCACCTACCCACCAACCCACCCAGCCGCCAGGCAATCAAGCCCCACAACATCCAACCAAAGCAAAAGGAGTGCGCACACAGTCATGTATGCATGCTCACACACTCAGGCGCGCTCAACACTCACAGGCACGTATCACAATCAACATCTCCTGACTGTTACTCACTTTCGTCCTCCGTCGCTTCATCCTGTGTATGCGTGCTGCCAACTGTATCACTTGAAGTGTCTCGTTATAGTGAGGCACGGCCGAAGACACATGTGCGATCATGCAGGTCCGGCAAGAAAGGTTGCCTAGAGAGTCCCTCAGCAGTTGAGCAATTTTGCTGTCCCTGAAAGAAACACAAAAAAAAAAGGCGTTACTGAATATGCAGGCAGCAAGCATGCAATGTTATGTCCTGGGAAGTGAAAAATCTAAATTTTCTTTTCACGAATGGTTTAAAAGTGCTCAGTGTACATGAAGCGTTGTCCATGATTTTAAAATATGAATAACAACACTCTCTCTCCTCCAAAACACAAACAAATAAACCGCAGCGCGGCTTCCGCGTATAGGACAGAATTCGCCGTTGACATTAGAAAATCCGAGTTAAAAATATAGCAACAAACGATACAAGTGAAGAGGCATCAATGAAAAATACTTAAACAAAAACAACAACAGCAATGTCGGTGAAGAAGATAATAAAAACAGCCACAAATAACAACACCAGCGGCAATAAATAATTTACTTCATGGTATAGATTCTCCTATATAACAACAGATCAGTCTGAATATGGTACAGTAGAGCCCCAGTGCTGTGCAAATGATAGTCTCAGGTGGCCCTTTGCAAATAAATACAGTTACAGTATAAGTTAATTTAATTTAATTGACAAACATATTCTCAAAAATGTTTGTGTCCAGAGTTGTAAAAGGAGAATTGATATACGCAACGGTGACCACAAAAAAACCAACATCCAAGTGAAAACTCCATCCTTCTAAGTGATAACTCGAAGTTTTATGCAGATGCGCCCTTTATTTTCAAGGGTTGAAATAGTAGGTAACATATTATTATTTTCTACTTCCATAATTATCAGCAAAATTAGTACCTCCACTAGCGCCAAGAATGTCCATTAAGAGTTTGAGCGTGGCTAAGTTTGATCTCATAAGCCAGACTCAAGCAGCAGCGGGATTTTATGGGTGGCGCCTAGCAGACGACAACGAAGTCCATCTTACACAACGACTAGAAGAAGTAAATCTTCACTAAGGCGAAAATAACATCGCCTTCAAATATAACAGGGAATATTTTGAATCGAAGCCAACTTTCTCAGACGCTCTGTAAATGAAATTTTGATTAGATGCCTCCTTGTGTTTTCACTTTCAAGCACCGAAACTCACGTCAATACCGGTTAATTTTACTGCTGTTTTGCCCCATATCAGAGGGGAACAACAAAAACATTGCAGAGGCTTTAGAGTGCTGCGGGCTTTACGTGCTGCAAGGTGGTCGGCGTGCAAGAACACTTGTTTACAACTGCTTCACAAAAAAACAGAAATGAAAAGAAGACTTAATGAGTATGTTTGAAATAGCTGCAGCAGCGCAGGCTTAAAAATTACTTACATGACAACAGGGGCTTAACCGGTTTTTGTGTGTGATACTGCTATTCTTCTTCCAAATTATTTCATTAGAGGTGCCAAGTTGAGGAGAAAAATGGCACCTCACCTGTAGGGGTTACGCCATGGATCTTTCACGGCTTACTTAAAACACCGGAGGAAAAATAAAAAATAAAAAACTATTCAAGAACGCTTAGCATTGCTGCTACTTGCCAAGTGCTTTTATGAAAGTGTGAAACTGCTGCCAAATTCATATTGAAAATATAAAGATGCTTATCAAGAAAAAGTTTTCAAGCACAAATCTACATACAAAACGAAAAACTCACTAAATTTATGACAGACAAAAGAAGAATATCACTGACGTTTTGTATTATCACAAAACATGGGTGTTTTTTTTAAGCCAGCCACGAAGACATGTTTTAGAATCTTTGATGTCCTGTTTCACTGAATGTACCAGCAAGCGTACACTTTCGTGAACAAACCTATTTATTCCACATGCCCTAGAACATTTTGGTTTATGGACACTTGTCTAACGATTCTGAAGCTGCATCTTCCGTCTGCAGAGACTGAGCTAGTAAACCTGAACCACATGATTTATCTTTTGCATGATCGCAGCAGCTGAGGTTCCACTACCGACGGCAGCAGGAAACCAGTCTGTATTGGCAACTCGTCAAATCGGGTACCTGTTGCTGTAATGAGGGCTTGTGGGCATTAAAAGCAAGGAGTGAGCATGGTAATATCGCTCCGATCTCCAGAGCCGTGGCGTAATAACTCCATCTACCTTCGATATTTTCATCTAAACACGTTTAGACGTCCTGCCGAGCCGCTTAATGTCGGAGACAAATAGGCACCCGCTTCCACCGCATCCAAGACGAAGCGGAGGGAATAATCGCTAATTTCCCCGGAATCGCCGGAATTTTCATAATCTCTTTCCAGAAAGCCTGGTGTCTCGCGCTGTAAAGTCGCCATTAAGCGAGATGAGTCCCGTATGAGCCCGACTCTTACATCCAATGTAAACAAGGCAATTTTTTCCTCCTTTCTCAAATGTGGTTTTGTAAACATTGGGGTCTTCTTTTCACCCGTTCATGTGTGCTTGTGAATGGAAACTGGCGATAGCATGTATCGGGACGGTTCGGGTGAAGTCAGCCTCTTCCAAGTTTCGTGTAAAGTGAGGCAAATACTATCGCCATGTTCGCTAATTAAAACCGCTTCATTTCATCGGATACTTGGGGGCGCCTTGGGAGTAGAAACACTTCAACTATTGATTACCGCTATCTGCTGAAGCAACAGGCTTGCTCTGGCTGCTCAGGGGAGATTAGGCTGAAAGGGACGATTCAGAGCATTCTCCTGCAATATGCTTGTAGTTAAATGGAGAGCAATTCTAGCCAACATCCGACACGCGTCCGGCTGCTGATCGCCAGCCAAGATATAGGAGAGCTCATTCACATCCGGCTGGAAACATGAATCACGGGATATGACCGCATTTTCACAACTTTTCCCGGACTTTCAGCACATGCACGCCAAATCAGGCGGAAGAAACCCTCTCGCCATTTGCTCGAGTAAGAGTGGCGATATAAATCTAGAGGCCCGTTCTTCGGACGCGTCGCGCCATGCTGGGGCGCCCAGGTCGCCATTACTTCGCGCCAGATTCCGGTGCATCTTAATAACATGTTTCCGCTCCGTTGAATCTAATGTAAAACTGATTAAGGTGACAATGATAACGTCTTGAGAACGCTTTTTATTAGTATTATCTCCTTGTTGCAATGGCTAAAGCTCTTCTAGGCTTTTCCGCCTCATTCAGAACGAGCCAAGCTTGAAATAACGTACCGTTATATGTGTAGATATCAAACTCCAACCCATATGGGTCTCAGGACATGCGATTAAACGCTTGAAATAATGCAGACTTCCTTCATGTCGTCTTATCGCCTTCTCGCTCTCTCACACTTTCCCTCTGTGTGCATCTCTCTCTCTCACTCTCTCTCTCNCTCTCTCTCTCTCTCTCTCTCTCTCTCTCTCTCTCTCTCTCTCTCTCTCTCTCTCTCTCTCTCTCTCTCTCTCTCTCTCTCTCTCTTTGTGTCTCTGTTTTAGAGACACAAAATGCTAATTTATTCCTTTGTTTGCTGGCTAACTCACCAACAGTTTGAGAGATTGTCCAGTCTGCGCAATAATTATGGTTTATTGTTGATTGAATGCTCACCTTTGTAATGTCAAATCGAATGTTAAATGTGACTCTAACAGGTCATCTGTCCCATCATTTGCATTTATAAAATATGTTTGTCCATATACCGCGCATTGTAGTTTGTGATTCTGGGAAAATAATTTTGAAATTTGACTCACCGATCTATCCACCCATCTATTTGCACTCTTCCATTTCCTTAATCACTTACTGACTTCTGATAGCCCCACTTCATCTCATACTCAGCCCACCCCTTCCCTTGTCCCCAAACCCATACACAAGAAAATACTTTTTCTCTCCCTCTTTTTTTTTTTTTATTCGTTCATTTCTCACTCTCACGCTCTCTGAGCCATTTCTCCAGCAAGGTATGAAAATGCTCACAATGGTTACAGCCCAGCACAGGCTTTCCAGCGTTAACTTGATGGATGGTCACCTTCGAACCTCTGATCAGAGATCGATTTTTACTACCGGTATTAGTCATAAAAGATCATAAACAACACCAAGTAACGACCGTAATCAAAAATGACTGGAGATGAGTAACCAGCAGGGGTCAAGCGGTCACTGGTATTTATGAGCAAAGCACTAATTAGCAAACTTCAAGTCTCGTTCGACAGCCCCATTTCCGCTGAGTCCGTTCCCATAAACATCGCTGTTCAAAAAAATTAAAGACCGGCAGGAAATGACGCCGCATGATCGCCTCTGATGGTCACTGGCTGGTCAAACGGTCAGTTTACAAGCGGCCGAAGCGAGCTCAACGGGCAGCTGAAATATTGTTCAATGTCGGGGCCATGGTTTGGTGAGTCAATGGGCATGAACGGAGCCTGTGAGTCAAACCAAACATGAGGCGCCTTCGCTACGTCTTGTCTGTATTTATCTTCATACGGGGTGTTTGCCCACTGCATTATCTACCACCCCTCGGGAAAACGGCGGGGCATCGCGGGATTAAACTGAATGCTAGGAGGGCGAATGGCGAATGGAACAATACACAACTGCAGGCCTATATCTTGGGGTTTCTTCCTCATTCGCTGCTTCATGAATCAGTTACGGTTTTTCTCGTACTTTCACTACCAGCACTGAAGGGCATTAAGCAAATGGCTTTTTCCCACAGTATCCATATGATCACTGTATTTTTGTTATGGGATCTGCGTAAGGCAAAAGGCAAAGATGTAACCTACAAGTACGTCTGGATTACATGGGAATCTTGGAGTATTCCTCAGATATGCTGCTTCGTAAACCAGTTTCTCTCTTACTTTCATTACTCACTCAGTTTTACACTCTGAGGAACACTAAGCAATTGCTATATTTCCCATAAAATGCAAATAATCGCTAACTTATCTGTTTTATCTGTGCTCATTTAAAGTAGGTGACCTCCACATCTTCCAATAATTTCAGAAAGGACTACAGATCTATCATAAAATAAAAGTAAACCCTTAAAAAAACCCATCAATTTCAGGATTTTATTCTTTCGTGGTCAAATACATTGTAGGCCTAAACCATTTTCCATATGCCAAGGAACGCTGCGTTGAATGCTCTGTTACAAGGCCTTCCAACTAGCAAACGATACCATGTCAGTTAATACATACCACTAATACGTTCAATGAACCTTGCAAACTTGATGGATTAAAAACAACCACTGTCAACAACATTCCAAACAATAGAAGAAAACGAAAAGTATTAATGGCTCGCCACAGGTAAGCGTACCTGGCCCATCACTAAAAAGGAACATACAGGCAGCCAAACAACCTGCTAAAGTTGGTAATATCCCGGTGTCAGGAAGTTTGGCACTCCGCAGGAAGTGGTTAAACGATATCCGCACTCAGAATCCTGGCAACCATCTTCAGCTACTTCCTCCTAATCGGTTTGGAAAGACGAAGTCCCCTTCGCTGTTGGGATACAAGTCAGCAGGAAAAAAACCCAAAACGACAACACAGCTAACACCGACTACCCACAAAAGATGTCTAATTTCCGCTGTTTCCGTTTGTGTTTTCGTAGTATTGCATTTCGGAAAACACACTTAAAAGAAGTCCTCTGTCTTGCTCTTTGCAGTGCTTGTTTGCTACCTCCCTCCGCCATTTTCCTCTCCTGTTTGTCTTTTGACTGGCGAGATGAAAATGAGATAGACAAAGAAGACAAGGCACACCCTCGTTCTCTGTTTGTCTCTTGTATCCAGGAAGTGTGTGTTACGAGAGATAGAGCCAGGGAGAGAGAATAAAAGAGAAATTAGTGAAAGTTAAGGTCACAGAGATTTATCAAGAACTACGGAAGCTGAGGTGTTCTGGCTTTGCCTGGGAGAGGGCGTGGGAATGGGGCAACCAAACATAAATAGATACTTTTTGCTGCCCCCCCCCCCCCCCCCCNCCCCCCAGGAGGCACGACCGTCATAAGGGTTAATACTTTTCCCACTCTGTTGTTGGCTTAACGTCAAACCTATTAAACGTGCACACAAACCACGCCCTTTTGGACATCATGCAACACATCGCACTGAAACCGAACAAGATGCTAGAGTACGGCTTGCACACCGCCATTTTGTACCGCAGAGTGACACTACTTGCACAAAAAGGCACTTTTGCAGGAGGAGAAGACGCACTACTTGCGCACCACACGCACTCACCGCTTTGCACTAGGCGAGCACCATATCGTACCGCAGCGCGCTTCCTTGCCTCACGTCAAAAGATGCGGATTTCTATACCAGACTGACCCGCTTACAAAACCCACAAACTAATCCAGCCAGTCAGCCAAACTTTTTTACGTGTATTTATTAAAGTGAAGAATACTAACTTCAATGCACGCTGTCAGAGGGAATCGAAGAAAATCAGGCTATATGCAAATCGCACCTCAACAAAGCACTGCTCCACACAGAAATTCCGAGAAGGTTCAAACGCAAAGACTACAGACCCATCTTCCTTCATTTTCAAAAATTCGTTGCCCTGTAAAGGTGTTGAACCTCTCTTCTTACAGACACAGACAAAACATCCAACATTTTATTTTGACGATGACAACCTATGCCCCGGAAAGTTCAATATGAAACCAGAATTCTTTAAGCCACTTTCGTAATTTCTGGTATGCCTCCGTCGTTTAGAGGAAGACCATGGATCACAACGTGCCAGCATTTAAGTAGGTCTGCACAGCCGCACATAATCGACAACCCACTTCACTACTTACTCGTACCTACTTAAAAGCCCAGCCAGACACATCGGGCATCAACATCTAGTGCCCACAGACACTGGTCTTTATCAGCTGCTCACAAAGCCAGATTATCAGCGACAAGTACTCAGCCAGATGTGCAAGAATAATGGAAGCCACCTATGAAGCAGGTACCGAAATAGAGGAGATCCATCATGGCAGGAATTTCGTGTATTTATTGACCGCCACGTCAAGGTCACAATTAGTGTGCCCTCAACTCTCTTAAAATGCCGTGTCTTTGACTGCAGGTTTTTTTCTCTCTCAAGCCGCAAATAACTTTGTTCTTATCTTTCCAAGAGTTTATATTACTCTTTCGAAACTGACTTCACCTCTCATCACTGCTACAACATCATTGACTATTATATGGAAATAGTTTATAACTTACTCTGTCTCTCCTTCTCACCCTCTGTTTTATTCTAGATCCAGGGATGTGCCCCCTGTGTTGTTCTGACACTTTTATGCAATTTCCCTCTCTTACTTTTACGTATTTTCTTTCTCCTATCACTGATTGTGAAAGATAAACCTAAATCATTAACTATTATATCGAGCTGTTGTAACATTTTACTCTCATCTTCTCACCCTCTCTTTTATACCAGATGTAGGGATGTGCCCCCTCTGTTGTCCTGGCACATTTACGCATTTTCTCTCTCTTACTTTTACGCATTTTCTCTCTCTTACTTTTACGCATTTCCTCTCTCTTACTTTTACGCATCTTCTCTCTCTTATCACTGATAGTGAAAGATAATCCTAAAACATTAAATGTTATATCGGGCTAATGTAACATTGTCCCTTGTCACTTTTTCTCACCCTCTCTTTTATACTAGATCTAGGAATGTGCCCCCTCTGTTGTCTAGACACGGATACATAAATTTGTCTCTCTCATCATTGTCATTTCGCAGATGGACAACCTGCCGTGCTCGCCTCGCACATTCATTGCTTTGGGTGGTGTTTTTGGTTTTTTTTCCTGATTTCGTTTGCACATATGCAATGATGGAATGCTTCTTTTATAAAAAAAAAAAATAGTACATGAAACAATTCTCACGCTGGCTCTCCTTCTGCATTATGATAATTTCTTGCGATATTGTTATGAGGTTTGGATTTCATACATCCTCACAGATTTTTCTTTCGATACACGTATCGTCATTTCCACATTATGGCTCCTAACTGGTTATGATAAATTCTTTGCTTCCTCCTACCACCATCACAACTCCCCTCCTTGTTCCACCTCTTTCTTGCATCCTGAACCTAATTACCTAGCACTCCCCATTATTCAGTCGTCATTTCTATTTTCCTCCAGCAGCCACGACGAAGCTGGCAGTTAAAATATGCCATAATTCATTCACAGATCCATCTTCATTACTAAGCTCTGTCGAGAGCTGTGATTTACGAGTGAAAGAATACTTGGCAGGCTCAGTATGTTTTTAAGAAGCCAGAAAACATCCAGAGTTCACCCAATGCATCTCGATGCTGACACCGTGTTGTTAAGAAGCCGTGGTGTTGATTTGTTTAAAGAGTAGACATAGAAGAGGTAAATATAAGATGGGTAGACATTGTCTCCTGATGAAGCGAGAAGACGACAAAGCAATGATGGGGAAGGGCCGAGAAAATGCGAATCTTCCATGTTCAGTGTCAAATAGAAAAGCGAGAAAAGAGGGAGGCGGGGTGGGGGAAGAGATGGATGGATGGATGGATGGATGGATGGATGGATGGATGGATGGATGGATGGATGGAGGGATAAAGAGCGGGATGGATAGGAGACAGTCAGGTAAGTGGCATAGGAGAAAGACAAGGAGACATCTACTGAGCACGACGGAAATCAACGACATTTTCAACCTGACGAAAGGGCCAAAGTTATCATCCTTGCAAAAAAACGAAACTCCTCCGTTCTTCTTTGATGTAAAAACCAACCAACCAACCAACCAACCAACCAACCAACCAACCAACCAACCCACCAACAAACAAACAAACAAACAAACAAACAAACAAACAAACAAACAAACAAAAGTTGACAAACCTGTGAGGTACGTGTCTCTGACCATTAAGCAAGGCCATGATGACGTTGCCCAGAGCCGACAAGCTGAGTGAGACATTGTTGGGGTCTTTCGATTTGGAGGCTGTACCGAGGTCTATCAGATGGAGTCGCGATCTCCCTCCAGCCACTGAAAAATCACAGATAAAAAGAAAAGATTGCTATATGCACTCATACTTAATCAGGCAACGGTTGTTGTCTGTATAAACAGATTAACACCGCTCCACCAATTTTAGTGCAAATTCACCCTTTGAAACATTTGTATTGAGAAAAATGCCATCATATTTTTCTTCCATTCACCCTGTTCTCCAATAGTTTTTATGGTCCCCAGTGGCCGTAAGCATAATCCAAAAGTTAATTAATATATTGCGTTAACCTCAGTAAACACTACTATATGTTTTGGGAGTTTCCTGTAGATTACCGCAATGCGTTAACTGACCTTAGGATTATGCATATGACCACAGATAATCCCTATATGTGTCATTGATAACGTTTAAAGAGTGGCGCAGCAGGGGGACGTTTAACATCTCGAGTAAACTGTTATTTTGGCATCATCGTACGTTTTTGTGTCGTGAAACGGCAGCAGGCTGTAAGGGCAGTGATTAGTCATATCATAAATGAAGCTAATGCATCTTTTGAAGTGGTGGTCATTTTTAACGCACCCAAGATATTGGGAAAATTATCACGATCATCAACAATCAGAGAAAGTGAGAGAGAGAGAGAGAGAGAGAGAGAGAGAGAGAGAGAGAGAGAGAGAGAGA
>JAWQUT010000412.1:615831-643810 GCA_033807755.1 Ellobium chinense | reverse complement strand
AGAGAGAGAGAGAGAGAGAGAGAGAGAGAGAGAGAGAGAGAGAGAGAGGATTCTTTTTAGAAATAGTATAGGAAAGACTGTGAGGAAAGGTTTAAATGACTCGAAATCAAATCATCGCAGTCATGCACACCATTATATCGAGCATATAAAGAAGCCATCATTATCAAAGACACTTTCTTGTGGTCATCACCGCTATCATCGCCACCATCACTACCATCATGACCATCATCATCATCTGAGATTGTATCATCATCACCAGCAACATCATCGTCATTATCATCAAAAACAAGATTTCTCCAGGATGCCCAGATCCTCTTGCACTATCGTTTAACAAGTTTAACACCAAGTTTAACGAATTTATTTAATATAAGCCCAGCCCACAACAGTGATACAGAGGCGGCGATACATTGACCGGACGTATAACACTAAGCCAGTGATGCCATGCATCATGTCAACCGAGCCCGACACGCCTCTGAATATGCCACACTTGAAACCGCAGTGAGTTTGATACGCATGACAACACATGACGAGTGAGCGGTCTCTTGAGCATAACCTTTCACATTCTCTCCTTGCACCATCATACACACACACACAAGTGCTTTCGGAATGAACTTTCAAGATCTGTTTTAGCCAGGGCCGTCACTGTAAACCCTACCCCAACCCATGGCATTCATCCCCAAGGAATCTATCCGATATTTCACAATATTGTTTTCTGTTTATTTTTTTGCAGCGACTTTAATTGAGCATAAGAGCCAGCTCTGTAGACCTCTGACTGACCACAGGATAAAAAAAAAAAAAAAANAAAAAAAAAAAAAAAAAATCGACAGCAGCACAAGCAGTTGTTTCTCAGATGTCGCGAAATATCTTTACTGGCCTCAGACCTGTACTCTCAAAACACAGCGACGTGCACGCAGTCTACAAACACGGCCGGCAAATTGCCAAAATGAAGACCAGATATGGTCCACATGGAGACAAAAAAAGTAGGCATTAATGATACCACATATATGACAAATATAGATACCACATGTACCACAGTTGTGGGCTGGGCTTATTCCTTACAAACTTGTTAAACTTATTATTATTACTGCGTCTGTAATTTGTTTTTCTTTCTTATTTGTTCTCCGCCTCTGATTGCTATCTCAAAACCACAGTCACGGGGTTCCCTCGGGAAGGCCACGGCCCTGATTCCAGCCCTTCTACCGTAAACATGCAGATAGCAGTGGAACCTCTTAACTCTTGTGTGGTCCTCATTCACATACTCCAGCTTGTTGTATCGGGCGAGCGCCAACCAACAAATACGGACATGACAGATTGGAAACAATAACATGCTTTGCCCCCCTCCACCTCCATGCTGTTCTTGAGAAATGTGAGCTTCGGTAAATATTTTGCCGCTCCATGGAGTCAACCATCAATAATATTTGTCTACATTTCTGATACATAACAAGGAGATTTTTTTTTCTTCTCCAAAAGTGAAGATATTTAGTTAGGTAAATGTTATCAGGTATGGCATGTTTATCTACTTTTTTAAAAAAAAACTTAGTTTTCACACTTTGGTTTGTGCCTGTTTGAGACGGCACGACGCTATCAGTCCCACCCTGAGGGTTGCATGTATCTCGTCGGGTTCTGTTTATTTTGGGTGAGAGGAAGGGGAGGCGGAGGGGGGGGGGAGTTTTTTCAAAAAGTATCATTCGCTCATTCGCAATGTCAAGCTCAACCTTTTTTTGCCAGTTTTTGTGATCTTTTAACAACGTTTACAACATGTTAATAAAGCTCCTCCCCTCTCCTGCCGGACCAATGGGTTTTTCAGATTCAGATTCAAAGTCTATATTAGGCTCTGGGCCAATAACACAACTTCAATATAAAATACTTGAAATCAAAGAAATCGAAGACGAAAGCAAGGAAGTGAGAAAAGGAAAAGAAAGAAAGAAAGAAATGGGAGAATAATGGTATGTAGGTATGTAATCACAAATAAACCTAAATGGAAGGGGCCTATTTCAGCCAATCAAAGCAAACTTTATAGATCGCAACAACCAATTAAATTCTTCTTTGTGTTCCAAAATCTCCAGTTAGGTTCATTTATAGATTACTATTTTTGTCTCTGCCATACCCAATAACAAAAACATTTTTTTTTTTGTGTGACTCTAATAGGTTTATACATCAGAGCAATGCATACAGTTAGATAAGTGAAGAGAGGAAAAAGTCGAAAGCACATACATTTTGAAAATAATTTATATTATATAGAAATGAATCTGTTCTGTAAGGCCAGTATTGATAACGGACTATTAACTGTATTTCACATATCTTTTTCTTCCTTCCCTCCTTCGCCTTCCCCTTCAACTCTCCTATCGTCTATGTTGCACCCACATCTCTTTGTAATCTCAACCACCACCAAAAACATGTTCGCTCGCCAGTCTAGAACTTGGAACGCAACATATTGTATCACAATCTTGTCTTACCCCCTATCCTACCTGCGGCACGTTCCCTTCATTACTGAAACCTTGCGCGTCAGCGCGTGCAGAGTGCGTTACTGTTGCTCTTCCATTATGGATTGTATCGTATTATCTTGGATCGTANAGAGAGAGAGAGAGAGAGAGAGAGAGAGAGAGAGAGAATAAGATGGGGGGAGGGGTGTAAGGAGCCATAGAGAGAGTGAGGGAGTAAGTAAGTGTCTGACATTGTAGATTAATGATCCACACTAACAGGTCGTGTGAGGAAAAAGAAAACCCGGATCCTTTCAACAAGATTCCGATGCTAATCTACAGGTCCTTTTCCCTTCCCTGTTCGGCTCGGGAGTCCTGCGGTCTGACCTGGTGTCGGCGCAGGTGCGAAAAGGTGCGCTACAAGTCGGCACCTCGGTACTCTCGGTGCTCACCAACCTAACACCATTGCTGGCGTGGTTGAGTCGCCGTGTCACATACCTGTACTCACCTGCATGCATCATTGGCATTTTTCGCTTTGTTGAGGAGGGGACAGGCGAAAGTGTGGGTGAGAGAGAGAGACAGAGAAAGAGAGAGAGAGAGAGACTGAGACAGAAAGAGGGAGACTAAGAGAGTGAGATTAAGAGAGATACTGAAAGAGATTCAGAGAGACTGAGAAAGAAACTGAGAGAGAGAGAGAGAGAGAGAGAGAGAGAGGGAGAGAGAGAGAGAGATGGGGGACGGATAAATAGCAAAACGGTTAAGAAAAAACGGACTACTAGACATAAGAAGGTGTACACCAGGTGGATAGAAAAGGAAATGAAGAGAAAGATCAAATATAAAAAAAAGGGAGATAGACAAAATAAACGGAAGAAACTGAAAGAACACACAGCAGAAAGAGGAAGACGAGAGGAAGGAGTTAAAAAAAAAAAGCACTGTATCAAAGAAGAAAGGCAAGAAAAGTCATATCACATAAAAGGAAGGACGGCCGCAGCAGCAGACAACACACTTCAGAATGCATCATGCTTAAGGAAGAAATGGGGTCAGCAGAGAAGTAGACAGTAGACATGACAGGAATATAAGTTGTAAGTAAAGAAAATCAGGGAACAAAATTGTAAACGTATTACATTTATACATTCCCAAGGAATCTATCCGATATTTCACAATACTGTTTACTCTTTGTTTTTTGTGCATCGACTTTAATTGAGCACACGAGCCCTGGAGACCCCTGACTGACCACAGGATTAAAAAAAAAAATCTACAGCAGCACAAGCAGTTATTTCCCAGATGTCGCGAAATACCTTCACTGGCCTCAGACCTGTACTCTCAAAACGCAGCGACGTGCACGTAGTCTACATTCACGGCCGGTAATTTGCGAAGAAGAAGACCAGATATTAATGGTCCACATGGAGACACAACAGCATATATTAATGTATGAAAATTAATAAAGTGACACTTAATAGACACTGGCACGATCAACAATAATTTCATATCTGACTGTTGCGCCAGCCTGGCTGTATCGAGTAGCATGAACACATACGAATATGAGAACTTACTACAATCATACTGTTATATTATCTGACAGGTCGGTAAGTTCACATTCTTCTCAGCACCCCACGACTAACGAAAACATCGGAAAGGTTAAGCAAGAACTGAACTGGAGGAACCCTATTTAAAAAACGCCAAGAAGGTGACGCCAGGATCATCACAGCTTACAATGTTAAGCATCGTCACAACAAATCTAAGCCGCGGCTTAATGTCAAGATTCTCGGGTCAAGAACCGAGTATTAGGAGACTGATGTAAGGTCAGGCCGTGAAGTGCTCACGGCTTGAAATAGGAAGTACAATAATTCCACAGTGGCTTTGAGTACACGTTAGCATACCCCAAACCCATCAAGATGTCTATAGCGGCGCATTGGACGAATGCTTGATGTTAGCATACCCAAAACACATCGAAATTTCTTTAGCAGCGTTTTGGACGAATGCGTGCTAGGTAAATCTGACAGGTCTCTTGGGATTTGATGTGAGAAATATGATATTGTGTTTACTCAATGTAGCGGTGGTGAGAAAATATTAAACCCCTGACAACCTCTTATCATTTTCAGTGCTCGTATGATAACAGGAGAGAGAAATCTTCGTGTTGCTGATATTGGAGGCCTTATAAGATATGTGTCAACTAATGTAATATAACAAGCTACCAAGAAAACAGATGATAATTTTGATGTAGACAACGCAATCGTAACTCTTGTGAGATTAATAACAGAAAATAACGTTATCATAGACGTCAGACGTGCTGCAAAGAAAACATCGTTATCATAGGCCTAGACATCAGACTAAGGCCGTATGCACAATATTGTCTAACTTCGCATATTGGCGGTAACTATGAGAAACATCATTGATATTTTTTTACGTTCTTATGGATTTCTGTGCCAAGTATCATATCTTTTTTCTACACTGTGAATAATTATGCTTCTCTACTGCACACTCCTAGCCAACTATATCCCCAAAGCTTAAAGGAAGCTAATGAGGAAGTCATCTTAAAAAAATACAAAACAATTCCATGTCACTGCACCCCAATTCAGAAAAAACGGCATACCTCAAATTCCTCACCTTATAATGAAAAGCCGACTTCCATATCTAAGGTATAGATAAACACATTATTATCTCAACGAATATTGCCTGCATTTTCTCCGAAAAAAAAAACCATATCAAAAGACACCTCTGGCCGCACGCACAAAGAGATAAGCAGTAACTTCACTTTCTAATACACAGCTCCTTCAAAATGTTCTGAGATGACAGAACGAAGGTAAAAACTGAAGTTCACACAAGGGAGCTAAGAAAGCTAGCGATACACGCCGAAAACCAATCACTTTATCAGTCAAACCGTAGAAGTTTGTTTTTTTTTGTTTTTGTTTTTTGTTTCCCCCAAACAACCCCTTTTTTTATTGCACTGAGGGATTCCTTTTTTTACCTTGACAAACTACTTGTAGGCGCCAGTTAAGTCAGACAAGGAAGCGTTTTGCACTGTCAGGTAAATCGGAAATGCTGATTACTTTTACATCGTAAATCCATTGGGTGTAGAAGTGTAGTTGTAATGCAATCAGATCAGGTAAAAAAAAAAAGTCAAGTTTTTTTAAGGGATATGGTGTCGGTATTAATAAGACGACTTCTCTTCAGCGTTTTAGTTCTCTTGTTCATCAAACCGAGGGTTTTGCTATTTTCCTTAATCCGTAAGAGGTGAGGGGAGGACTCCCAATATATCTTTTTTTTTCTGGTATTTTCCAACCCCATCCCACCCCTCGTAAAGATTATAAAAGAGAGGGAAAAAACACAACTCTTCGCCGCACTTCTTCACCCACTCCCGTCGTATATGTTTTACAAGACGAAATCATTTCCTAAAAAATTGCTCCCCGTTTTTATTGCTCCCTTAACAATTCTTACTGAAAGACTTCAATTTTTACCTGTCATATTTTATGCTTATCGTTCTTACAAGAGGCAGCTCTATCATCCCCGACCTGTTTAAGACATAACTCAACTCTACTACCGTAGGATTTACTGGTCTCACCCTAGGTGTTTACGATACGCTTGCGATTAGATTGAGAATATGACGTGTCAACGTAAGAGCTTAAACTCCAGAAAGATTTGGCTCATGGTGTTTCCACGAGTGCTCTCCTGCTAACACCGGGACGATTGTTCCTTCAAGTAGGCATGGGTGGATCCTGAAATGTGCTTAAGGCCTGGAAGAAATAAAGTTAGAATTGATTGCTCTAGGGCTGGTTAACATCGTCTTGTTTACAGGCAAAATGCGGACGCACAGACTAAACGTGTCCTTAACCTGGTCCGTTCCATGACAAAGGCATATGAGCAACCTTAAAAAAATAAAGATAAATTTCAAAGCCATCGCGTACTGAACAACAGTATAACGCATTCTACTGTTGTAAAAGCGCATCATATTATAGCTATTAAGAATCAGCGGAAAATGATGCTTGGCATAAACATATCTCAGAGTTTCTCTTTAGACGTGCGTACAAACTTCGTTGCTGGTATGGCTAAGGGGAGTAAGTGATATTTGCCTCCATGCTTTACAACGGATATAGCATTGAGGCGGATGGCGTTAATGCCCCTGTACTTTCCTAACGACAATGTTTCAGGCAAAGCACTTTGTTATTTTCGCTGGTTATTTTTTGTTGTATTTTTTTTAACGAATCCGGTAACAGACTATCTTCGATCCTAATTCAACAAAAACAATCTTAAAATGATTATACATAAATACAGTCTTGCTTAAAAACATGTCACTATCTGTAGAACTGCTCAGTCTGGAATCCAATCTGTATTCACTGCGGTTATCTACGTCATACATGTAACAAGGGAAGGAATCATCAATGCCCCTGATCTCCAGGTCCACCGCATTTACCTCATCTTGCCTTTCTAATTCTTCCCAGCGATCGTCTCAGATGCGCACCTGTTTGCACATCATCAAACGCTGCGTAACCGCAAGAATGCGGAGGAAATGTCTGGCTGCATCTCGTTTCGCTCACTGTTACACGTTACAGAACTTTAAGTGCAGCCATAACTGCAGCTGAGTTTACACCTTTCGCATATGGATAGTGTTTAACATTTCCCCGAGAACAAAGTTCATTCTCTGGTTTATGTATCTCCCAAACTATCGCTTTTCTCTTACCCCCTTTTCCCCTCCTACTAACTCCACAAAGACGAGCCTCAACCCTTCGGCACATTGCGATGATTTATGTTAAGGTTGGAAGGGATGGATGATGAACGAAAGAGAGGAGAGAAAGAGAGAGAGAGGAGGGGGGAGGAAGAAGGGATAATGTTGAAGCAGTTGGTAGGCTAGCTGAAGAAGAAGAAGAAGAAGAAGAAGAAGAAGAAGAAGAAGAAGAAGAAGAAGAAGAAGCCGGAGAAGTTACAGGAAAATGCTAATCTCAGAAGATTAAACATGGAAGAAAAGCTAAAGGATCTGAGGCACAGACAGGACAAAAATGGTGAAATGTAAAATAAAAAACTTAAGACAGACAGACAGACAGACAGACAGACAGACAGACAGACAGACACACACACACACAAACACACACACACAAACACACACACACACACACACACACACGCACACACACACATAGACTGGCTGAAAAATCAGTACAGAAAAAGTGCGAAGAATATCTTACAGGGAATTCGCAAAAAATAAGCAGGAATGTAGGACAGTTTTTTAAAGCCTAAAAAAAAGATAGTCTTAGCGGCTTAAAATTTGTACAAAGCTCCAGTGGCCTGAACTAGATCAAGAACGGCTATAGAAGGACACATCAAGATAGATAGATAGATAGACAGACAGACAGACAGACAGACAGAGACAGACAGACAGATAGATAGATAGAGAGATAGAGAGATAGATAGATAGATAGATAGATGCGCACCAAAAAAAAAAAACAACCGAAGGTGGGATATTTTTTACAGGTAAGAATATCTCCCCGATTCACCGCCCCAGCTGTACGCACTTTAATATTTATGACTGTCTGCGTAGAGACATACTCATAACAACAAGAAGAGAAGAGAAAAAAAAAAAGTACTCCAGCATCGTCGCCGAGGAGTCTGGTTCGTAATCGAATCATAAGCGTGTACGGTGATTTAACGGGCTACAGGTGGTCATAATGCCTCCAGCTCTTTTCTGGTAGTCGGATGTGATTCCACGGTGATTAGCCAGACACGATTGGTTAAAGGGCTAATGAGATGCAAGCTGGGGAACCTCATTTCCTATATCATGCCTCGAACCCAGATCCCCTTGCGGTGTCAAAGGTCAAGAGATAACGGGTTGGGGTAGGTTGGAGCAGTATGAAGTAAACAACGGAGGAAAATGGGGTGGGGCGTGGGGGGTAGGGAGGGAGAGTGGAGTGGAGGTGTAACGTTCACCTAGGGATAGAGAGGAGGGAGGAGTAGGGGGTAACCTTTAATAGGGAAAGAGGATACGGGTGGAGGTTACGTTCATTTATGAAAAGCCCTCCGGGTGTTGTTAAGGGCAATACTATAGAAAGTTCCTCAGAGTATACGTACCAGATGGTCAGCACTCCTTGATAAACATTCAATGTCAACTTATCACTCTGGGCTACAAATATAAACAGCTGTTTGGTATGTCGATATATGTGTTATAAGTTGATTTGGAATTGTGCCAGTTTTGGTCTTCCCGCAAGAAAGTCTTTTATACTCACAAACAGCACTGATGAACTAGCAACTAGCAGTCGTTAAGCTCATTATCGTTCTACTAATCTTCTTTAAAAAAGCAAAGTGATGGGTACCTTGGTTCAATCCATAAAACGATCTCAGTAAAAAAATTTTTTTAAAAGGCAGTGACTTAATTTATGCTACTTCAACGAGACTCACGACAGTCTTAATGTGTCTCCACAAAGCTACGAGGGTCGATCAAAAAGTTCATGGCCTCGCCCGGAAAACGTGTGAATTTTGACAAAGTGAATACAGCAAAATCTTTTGCATGACACAACACTACAAAATTATGTTTTATTATAATACACCCCAGCCACTCCAATCTAATATAGAGTCCCGTCATTTACATAGGAAACAATGAATCATATTAAATTTTGGTGTAGTTTGCCAAGGAATATTGTAGAAAACTCATGAATGCACTTTGTCAAAATTCAAACATTTTCTGAGCAGGGCCAGGAACTTTTTGATCCACCCTCTCGTTGCACTGAAAAGAGGATAAGGAGAGATCACTCCGGTACAGTTGTATGCCTTCCACTGTCTTAAGCACGAGAATCATAATACGAGGCAACACTTCAAAGAGGAAGAACTTCGGAAGGGCTGGCAAGAGATGCCAGAAATAGGAACAAGCGAGGTGGAAGGTGAGAGGAAGGAAGTCGAAACGCCACGATGTTTCCAATGAATACCTGAACTGCATGCATGTAATAATGTCAGTTTAGAAACTCAAAGTGTTGTGGAAAGGGAAGTCGTTTATAGCCTCTTAATAGCCAGTCAAGTTCTAAATACCTCACTCTTTACTCGGATTTTACGAAACAAATTACTCCGCGCTTTGTAAATCTGAGGTTCATCAGCACATAACTTTTGAAGCGCTCTAAAAATACGATGCAAAAATTACGGAGACGGTACTTTCCGTGAACGCCCGACTTGTGTGATCAATCAGATGAACTTTAAGTTATGATGATCCAATTCATGAAAGAAAGAATTTCAGACCGGAGAGGATTTCTTCGCTAAATGAGTAGTATTTAACAGAGACTGCTATGAAAGTTTACTTGATTGTTTGTGATGAGGTGTAAGTTTCAAATTTGAAGCAGAAGACAATGTCAATCATCTGAATGTAGATGAATAGGTTGTGGCAGGCAGGTAAACAGGCCGGCCGGCAGGCAGACAACAGGTATGAAGATAGATAGGTTGGTATGTTATTAGACAGGTATGCATAATAGGAAATACTAAAGAAACGTAACCGGGTAGATGAGGGTAACAAGCAGGTAGGTAGGTAGGTAGATAGGGTGATAGATAGGTAAGTAGGTAGGTAGATAGGGTGGTAGGCAGGTAGGTAGGTAGGTTGGTAGGTAGATAGGGTGGTAGATAGGTAGGTAGGTAGGTAGGTAGACACTTAGGTAGGTAGGTAGATAGGTAGGTTTGTCAGGCAGATGACGCGAAAACTGAAAGATACAGTGGTAAACATGCACATGACTTATGACTTTATAACTTAGCTCCATTTCTCCATCTATCTCCATTTATTATCTTTCCATTTTTTTTTTTTTGAAATCGCGCATTCTTTCTCAGCTGGCCACCCAAAGCGGTCCAATTCAAAAGAAAACACTGTATCGGTTTCAAGTACGAGATCATATTATGCTCCCTCTACGTACCTAAAGAAAACACCCGTATCTTCACAACCTAGCCATGGTGGGGTAGTGGTTTTCATTCATGAGTCCGTGCAGGAGGTCACGAGGGATAAGATCAGTGATGTCGAGTTGAGTTGAAGATGGGAAAAACCACTATCAGTTGAAAAAAGGGACGCCGAATGAGTGAAAGACCACCCCATCCAATGATCTTTTTTTCCCAAGACTGGGCCAAGAACATACAGAAAACTGACAGAGAAACCTCGCATATAAGCTCTGGTCACATTGGGGGTTTGTCAACGGACAGTGAGGATAAAGGTCTTCTCTAATTTGAAGAAAAAGCTCACCACAATCGTTGTGCAAATTTAAAATCTAAACTTTGCTACCTATTAAGATCCATTTTTTTTTAAACCACAAGGTTTTCTGCAGTCCTAATCTACAACTGAACACAAACTGTGTTTACTGGACAACTTAGGCACAGATAGATCGAAGTTTATGAAAGCAGTAACACGAGGACACAAACTTCTTACAATAGCGAGACATTACAGTAGAGAAGATGTATACATATCGGGCTGCTTGATTTTGGTTAAAAGCTTAAACAATATTCGAAGCACAATTCCAACAACAATACATTTTTTTTTCAGTTCTAAAATATTCTTTGTATGAAGAAACTAAAGTTCTTCTCCAACACAGCAAAATATAACATGTATATTTTTTTTTCAATTTCTCATCTTTACAAGATTTTGTTGGATGCGGCGGGTTTTTGTGTCCGTGATACAAAGAAAATGGAAGTTTTCAGTATGCATATTTTAGACAAACAGAAAGATCTAGCATTTTATAACACTTTTGATAGAGATTAGGATGACGACATGACAACATCCCATACTTTAAGGGGGGAAAAGTCGCAAAACAATGATCTACTTTGATGGAAAGAAAGTAAAATGAACAAAAAATGCAGTTAACTTTAAAACCTATTACGTAAGTCTTTACCACCACTGCTACTACCTGACCAACAAGCCCCCCCGTCCCCAACCACCCCAACGCCCCCCCCACACCGCTCCCCCAAAAGGTGTAATATGTGGCAACTGTTCGCGCACACAGCAAAGTTGAAGTGTAGAAGGTGCTGACAAATATTTCACGACGTTGGTGGCTGGTAAATAAAGCTGTGCCTGTTATTCTGTGACGAGAAAATCTGGTTTAAACGCGACCTGGGACTATCAGTTGTTATTTCGGAACGGCGCCGTAAACTCGAAATCAGTCTCTGAATCTATGTAATTAGGCATTCCATGAAAAAAAAAAATACCGAACAGGAAGAGTATCATTACTTTGAAAGCGAGGAGAGAACAAAGCCTAAACAGTTTCGTTGTCTTTTACTGGGAAAGAAGAGGTCGGAGGTAATTTGTAAATTCCTGTCAAAAGTGGGCCAGTCAAGAGTCATGAAATCTACACGTTATCCTTGCTCAAAGGTATTGGGGCAAAAAAAAAAAGTTACATTTCATAACGCAGTGAACTTAACAGCTTCGAACCTAATGCATTCAAAAACGCCACTTGCTTTTTTTTCTTTTTTGGAATAGACTAGTCGCGAGTCCAATATTTTCTTTATCAATGTTCGCTAAAAAGAATTTAACAGCTGAAAAACTTTACATTATGGCACAGTTCCCTCAGCTTCTCAGATCCTCATGCATATATTTTGTCAACAAACAGGTATTTAAATTATCTAAGACATTTTGGCCCTACGGAGTACAGGCTAGAATCTAGCTTTATTGCTGATCTGACTGCTTGTGTTCTACCAACAAAATCGTTTCTCATGTCAAAGCTGCAGTAAATTAGATGTTATAAAACATGTATATGGCTGTAAGAAAAAAAAATATTTTGACTGCATTCAGTCAGCAACGATTTCCACATTTATCAAGTCAGTGTACAGTGAGGTGCTGATTACAGTAGATCTGATCTGCAAGTAATATAAATATGCTTTCAATATGCTTTTGTTATGGTAGTTTTCTCCTTTCCTAGGTCAGAGAGTAACTTGTTTCTTTGTTTGGTTATTTATTTTTAAAGATTATTTACAGTGCTTGGCACAGAAAATCAAAGGGCCGACCGTCGACATTCTACCTTACAGTGAAAAAAAAATGCATATGGTTTAAATTGTACAGAAAGTTCGCGACCGTAAACAAACGGCAGACGTTTTCCAAATGAATACCGCTGATTTATCATTTGCTGGTTTGTCCTCTCAAATATATGACTTCCTGAACGGGTGGTTGACATTTACACGACGTGCTAAGAGCACAGGGTTTGATTAGAATGTTAGCAATCCAATAATGAACGATCAAGGTAAGTGTCAATTCTCAAGGTATCATTTCGTCAAAACAAAACAAACAAACAAAAATCACTAACTGGCTGGGAAAATGAAATCAAAGCATGAAAATAAAGTAGAAAAGCAAGCCGTTTGCACATTACATTTGCAGTTTGTCAGTATCTTGGACTTTCGGACCATTGCCGTTTACGACAAGAATGCTCGGCACTTGCTTAACATTGAAACCAAGAGCATACACACAAAAACAATGACCACGCCATAAAAAATATATCACAGATGTGACAATTTTATGTCTCACCAAAATAGCTGCCTTGACGATGGTATCGAAATGAATAGTTTATCCAAAACTGAACTTAAAAACTGGAACCAACATAGTCAGAAGCAAAACAAATGAAGTAACGAATTTGCATGCGGCTGTGACCATCCGAAACCACAACCGGTTGTAGATCTGTCGGAAGATTCTAGTTTCGCACCTATACTAAGCCCTAACTGGTGCCGTAAATTGACGGATGGGGGCGCTAGCAGCGCGCCTTAATGCTCTCTTAAGTGTGGAGATAGGAATGTATGCGCGTGCGAAGACTGGCTAGCCGGATTCCCGTAGGGCCAGAGAAAAGGATAGACAGATGAGGAAAACTGATGCGGCCGGATGGGGGGAAAGAGGTAAGGATGGATCAGTGGTTTTCATTTTGGGAAGTACGCACCACCCTCTTAATTAGTTCATACTCACACCTAGGTAACACAAAACACTTCATGGCCATTGGCCATGCAGACAGTCATTGGAAATGGAAGAGGTAGAAGTATGAATAACAACCGATTTAACTAGACACTAGTGAACTAATATTTTCTCTACTTTTTGTTTTACGATGTCATATTCTTCATAATATATATAGTATGTTAGCATAAAGCCAAAACGATAAGGGGTAATGACGGTGAGTTCGAGTTATTAGAGGCGACGAGCGACGAATGTAAATGGGAAAAGATTAACGGACCAATATGTGAGGCTTAACAGAATACTAATATTTTTATAGTGTGCCGAATTACATATGACGCGCTATGACAATAAGACGTTTTTGTGGTCTCCAAACTTAGCACCACCAAGGAGGAATTACTTCAATAAAAATTCGTGAATCGAGGGGGTCACTCAGAAACTTGGCACTGGGATGTGGTAAGGTGCCAGTCATGAAGTCATCATATATTTCCATGACTTTCGGCGGCTCTATCTAGACCATCTGGCTGACTTTAATTATCAATATGATAAATGTATGTCATGAGCATCCATATCATCTTTTCTCAACGGCGCTAATGTATCCAGGTATTATGGCCACCCACCAAGTCTGTGGCACTCAATTGAATCTTGTAAAGCAAGCGTCTTTGTACTGGAACAAACATACACAAATATCTTCTCACGTTCAGCTCAGTCATAGAGGCATGGTGTGCAATGAGGGCTGAAAACCCTTGGCAATCTATGCATGTTATAAAGGTTAGGGGGTTGGGGGCAAGATAAGAGTTGTGACGGTAGGGTGTGTGAAAGATGTACTGCCTGGAAGATGAGGGTAGGGGAAACACCGGGAAGATCTGAAATTAGGAAACAGGAGTGGGGTAGGGGATAGCGTATCACGTTATCAGAAGGTTAAAGGTCAGAGATCACGAGTAGGGACGGGGGAAGAAAGTAAATAACATAAGGTTGTGATGAGCAGATTGGTAAAAGATTACGGAAAATCTATGGAGGGGAGGAATCGTAAAACGCCGTCGGCCATGCAGTCATTGGGAATGGAAGAGGTAGAAGTCTGAAGTCTAAGTATACCATGCACCACTCGCTACACTTTCTTAAGGTACTAAATCAGACACAATAATAGTTCTGAAGTCTACAAGAAAAAGACGAAAACTTGCAAATTTGTAACGCAACATCAACAATTCACCTTTAGGGTAACTGAGACCCCCCCCAAAAAAATTGACGTCATTACTGCTTTGAAGAAATCAGCTGCATTTTAGTGAGAAATAAGGAAACACTAACGTCCGTGTTGGCAAAGGTCAAAGAGATACACTTGATGATAAACAGTTTATTATGGTCCATCTCTTATCCCTGAAGTTAAATTTGATCGGGAATCCTGGGTCACCATGTTTTTGTCTACCGACATTTCCATGACGAGATTTGTGACCGCACTACAGCAAACGAGCATCCGGGTCACGTGGTTAAGTAGCTGTTTATCGAAAAGTTGTAGGCCCCTGGTTAACGGAGGTGATCCCCGCTAAAAATATAGTGCTTAGATGAGAAAAAGATGTTCGAAAGCAAGTCTTGAAGTTTTAATTGTCAATCCTCCCTCCTCCCCCCCCCCNCCCCCCCCAACACACACACACACACACACAAAATCTTTCCCCAAGTCATATTCACATGCCATTTCTCGCATAACAAATTAAATACACATTTTCTTCGCTGTGGTTGGCAGGTACGAGCCTGGAGCTCAGGGCCGTGAGACAGGTCATAGGAAGCCTGGCCCGGGGTCTGGGGTTGTGAGATCGAGCCTTCTGACTTGATTTCATGCCCATGGCTGGCTCTCGCGAGACGGTAAGATACAAGCGAGAACGGGAGGTTAAGGAAAACAAAACGTCCATGCTGGCAAATGTCAAAGAGATACACTTTAAACTGAGCAGCTTATCACCACAGGCCCATATGTGTGAGCCTGACAGTTTTAATGTTTTCTTCTCCTACCTGAACTCCTGTCACACAGACCCTTTTACTCTTTCTCTATCCAGGAACATCAACTACCTGGACGAGGTCCTCTACCCCACAACAGTTTCACCCCATCCCAGCTCCATCCGCACTCCGGATATTAAATTATTATATATATTTTTTATTTTTAATATGGGGTGTGGGAACCATCAGCAGAGTTGCTACTAATCCAAACTGAGGCTTTCCCTTATACCCTATTGCTTTATGAAAGAGTACTATCGGAGGGATGTAGCTACGACACTGCGTCTCCAACCTCCATCTCCTGCGGATCAATATCGCTTCTTTCTTTGTCTCTCTATTTCCATCGGTGTATCTTCTCCATCTTAGTCAGCCTCTCTCAACCCCCCATATTTCCGTTCCTAAAACTTAAGTGAAAAAAAAAAGTATAAAAAGAAAACACTCTCGATTACACTTAAGATTTTCCATCTGTTGTGAAATTCCCTGAAGTCTAAATTTTTGGTGCAAAAGGTGTCTTGTACCACGCACGGCACCCAAGCTGCACTTGTTCATCAAAGTTATCAGGTAAAGGTGCGTTGTTAATGTGATGTTAGAGCCAAATCTACCAGCACCCAAAATTTAGGTGGGAGGGGAAAGGGTGGTAAGGCAGCCAAGACGCCATTGATGGAATGCGTTTGTTAAGGTTGATGTCGTAGTGAAAATGAAACCCTGACTCAAATCCTATCTCAGAAGGAATGGGGAAGAAAGGGAAGGAGCTCTCTCTCTCTCTCTCTCTCTCNCTCTCTCTCTCTCTCTCTCTCTCTCTCTCTCTCTCTCTCTCTCTCTCTCTCTATCAATCTATCTATCTGTGTGTGTGTGTGTGTTCTGCATTTGTTCATCATAGTTGATACAAAAGGATGAAGACATCTTATGAACTTTGCACCAGCTTGCCCCGACAATGCCAGGATTCTACGGGTAGGCTAAGGGAGTCCCTTGATGCTACCCGGTGCCAGAAGTCTAATGGTTAGGAATCATCCTCCCGATCCAGAAAATGGCAAACAGTGGTAGAATATCTATGCAAAGAAAAAAATGCCTTTGTTTTGTAAAATGGGAACAGTTATGAAAGTAGTTGGGTTGTTGTTGTTTTTTTTGAGGGCCTTGTGTCGGAGAAGGATGTGGCAANGGGGGGGTGAGGAGGACGGCAGATAATCTTAAATCCTTGCGAGTTTGCGGTCGAGATAGCCACTGTTCTCGAGTCAAACCCAACTAAAACAAAACTCCCATGAGTACACACAAAGTCATCCATCTCACCACCATCTGCAAGAGTTTTGATGTCTTCACGTGCGCCGAATACCGCGACTGCAAAGGATCATTTCAAGAGGGGTATGTACATACGACAAGAGCCTGTGGAACTTGGCGAATATAGACTACACATCCTACACGTGCAGTTTGCTCTGTTAATGTTATATCACTGCATTTAATGTGCAAACAGCTTCTTTTTTTCCCCTCTTTCTCTGAAGATAAAGCCTACCTTGAAGAACAGACAGCTTGTATCGTCGCGCATGAAGAAGGCAGTCGGGAGAGAGATAAGAAAAAGACGCAGGTCTACAGAAAGAAGACCGCGAGATAAGTGGTTCAGATCGGCGAGGATGTGAAAATTACCGGAGTTCGTAAACGTAAATTTGATAATTATATAAAGAGTGTACCGGTGGGAATGCCACCCCCTTCCATCTTTTGCTTTATGAACCTGAAATATATATTAAGAGGCAAAACGAAAAATATCATGCCGGTAACAAAGACATTTATCTTTTTTTTTCAGCATGGCAGCTTCATGGACGTATAAACAGACGTCTACATACGTTTATTATGACAAGATCTTGTTCGTGTATGATTGGCCACCCCTTGGCCTACAGGTCTTGGTCTTTCTTCTTCAAACTCACAACCACGGAAGTTCTGTATTTGTTCTGTATTTCTCTTGTTCTCCTCCACCCACGACTTCCTCTGGTCCAGAGCGAACAATACTCATCCCCACAGGCTTTACTCACTGCTTGACCTTTGATACAGTTAGCTACCGAAATCTCATGGTCCCTGCATTAGAGGAAAAGGCACAGGGATAGGCAGTAAATAATAAAGAGCAAACTGACTTCCGTGCCTTGGGGTGGCTCCCGTTGGAACAATTCTACAGACTGTCTGACATTTTGGAAGCGTCTGTAAACCAAAGGCTGGGCTTTTCATGAAGCTGATTGTTTTCGTGTTGTTCGATGATGTTCTTGATCATTACATCTCATATGGCATGAGCTGGAGCTTCTTCTCGTTGTTGACATTATGACAGATGTTGACTAGACAATGCCTGAGCAAAGCAAGGTAGCGCTTACAGCTTGCGACTACTAGAATACATAAACATGTGCTTGTTGTATTGCAACTATGTAAGTGCTCATTCTGCTTGACAGTATGCAGAATTTTTGTTGTTGCACAGGATGACAGCCCTCATTTTTCACCAGCCCTCAAAGCATTCATTGTGCAGATAAACACAATACAAGACATCATCGAGTCAGGGCGAAAGCAGATTATGAAGATAAATATTTCGCGATGAACATGCTCAAAGCACAGTGTGCCTAGCTGATATTACTGAAGATAGAATTCTTTCATGCCAAACAGTGTCTCGAAATAAACTGATATCGCTCTTGCAAGTAAATATGTACCTGGAGCAGGAAAATATTCCATCGACATATCTGAGAAGAATCTCTCTATACCTTTCCCTTTCTCCGTATCGTCCTCCTTCCCTCCTTTCCTCCTCATCTCCCTACTATATCATCTCTATGGGAGCTTTCGTTTGAATCTAAAGCCTGCGTATTGCAAAAAAACAAAAAACCAAAAAATTAATTATTTCCCGGGTTTTAATTCACAAGACTTCCAGCGCTCTTTGGAAGATAATGGCTGCATTTCTTCACTAAATGGTGCAGTTATTGGCTGTTTGTGATGCAGTGTGCCTTTATGTTGTGTGTTTATGTGTGCTTTGTGTGTGAGCGTGTACGTGTACGCGTGTGGATGATAGTGTGCGTGTGTGTGCGCTTAAAGAGGGAAAGCAGAGGCACTGATGGGGGAATGTTCTCGCTGTCTTTGACCAGAAAAAGATATAAGAGTGTATGACTAATTGTAGAATCTCGTTTATGCTTCCTTCATCCCCTTACGGCAGTCGTTAGGAATCTCGTCCAAGCCATTGATTCTGTGCTCACAGTTGACGCTCTCAAACAAAAAGTGATCAAATGGGGGGCGTAAGGGGCCATAAGCGAGGAGAATGGAGGGGGAGATAATACTCTTTGTGATTACACATGAGGAGAGCAGGGCCAGGAAAAGATATGTCAGGGCAGAAGGAGAGACGGAGTTTTTTTTTACACTGGCAGATAATATTATGGCAGTGAAGGGAGAAGAGTGAGCGATAAAGGAAAGAAGAAACAGCTGGAGAGAGAGAGAGAGAGAGAGAGAGAGAGAGAGAGAGAGAGAGAGAGGGGGAGAGAGAGAGAGCTCCCTACGAATAAATTTGTGATCACTGAAAGCAACATGTTGACATCGAAATTTAAAAGAAACAGTCAGACAGAATGCAACTGATGAAACACACACACACACACACACACACACACACACACACACACACACACACACACACACACACACACACACACACACACACACACACATACACACACACACACACACACACACACACACTCACACACATATACTCACACATTTACAAACACTCAGAGAGAATGACGGAGAGAAAGAAAAGCAATACTTGCATAAAGTAGGAATACCGACTTCATGCATTTTTTCATCTACTCATAAATGGAAATGATCTTATGAAATAATGAAAGTGATGGGCGTGGGAAGGAGAAACTAGAATATGAAGCGTTTCTTAATGTATGGAGAAAGAGAACGATAGAGGGACAGAGAGAGACAGGAAGAGGAAGACAGTGAGAAAGAGGAAGAGAGCGAGAGAGAGAGAGAGAGAGAGGAAGAGAGCGAGAGAGAAAAATGAGAGAAATAGGGGAAGGGGAGGAAGAATGAGAAATCGACTTAAAAACGGAATTGCCACGTGTTCTCTCAAAGATGAATTTGTGTACACATCTCCACTACGAAAGGAATCCATACAAACCACTTTGCTGCGCCTACGATTCTGCCCGCCGCCTGTCCCAGTAAAACTTGGGAGTTTGCTAATACGCAGAAATCGAATCAAACTGAGAAAGCGGCCCCCGCGTGTGTCAATCCCATGGTCCGTGAATGATAGGACGGGCCTAACCCCAGGGCCGGGTTTGCCCTGTGTCTCCGAAAGACAAATGTGCAAATCATGCAAGCATTTCAAGATGGTGCCTGTTAATGCCTCACAATCAACGCGCTTCATTCTGATGGCCAATGAAGGGCGATGAATAGGAAAGGAAATAGCCTGGAGAGGCAGCAGAAAGGGCGGCGGCTGGAAAATGCTCTGAAAACGAGCTCGATCATCAACAGCTGAGATGGCCAAGGCTGGAGATGCGGCAATGACAAGTCATGGCCCATCGCAGATCTGAGATGGGGGAAAGTTATTTCACGGAAATTGTCACACATGGTGGGTTTCCAGGAACATTGGCAGCCATTCTTCTTAGGAATGTCGGAATGGAAAGCTAATAACAATGAGAAGCATCTGGAATTGTTAAAAAGAGAGAGAGAGAAAGAGAAAGAGATTTCGGCATACATGCTTACATCATCTAGCAAAAGTGCTGCTTTTTATGAATTTCATAACCTAAATGTGTCTTGCACAGAGTCTTCCCATACCATTCAAGCTCGCTTCGTTATTCCAGAAAGGAATCTCTGCTCTGTTGATACAAAATTGATGCCACAGACTGCTCGACATGTTCACGTTTTAAAGGCTTTCGCAGAATGATATTAGATCTACAGTCAAGAATTCAAGAATTCAAGTATGGGGCGGGTTGGTGTGCAATTGAAATAAGAAAAGCATCAGAAATCTGTAGTCTTAAAGCAATCAATTGAAGTATTTCCTACTGTATACCATGATTTCATTTCCATCTATTCGTGGTCTGCCCTGGACCTCTCTTCTGTTTTCATTTACCCTGCTCTCTGCCCTCGCGTCCTATCATGATTTCCTCCCATAATGGCATATATAATTGGAAGGGAAAGGCTGACTATCCAAAACATGCCCCATCATAGCAGCAATGCATATTTGCTGAACATTCCACGGCATAACAAGGGCCGTTGTCAAATGGATTTAAATCTGAATGTCTCAGTTATTTAATAGTTTTCAGCAAACGTCATGGGCCAGAAATGTTTTTATGACATTCATAACAGCCACGCGAGAACAATGACACTCAAAATTAACCTTCGAAGAGCTCCCCTACTGTTTCGCATAAGTAAAACTCCCCACGTGGGAGACCCGAGCAAACGTTGAGGGGTGAAGTCCCGGTTGACTGTGCCGACATTTGCTGGCCTGATGCCGGTCCGGTATGTGACACATGTCATAACATCATACCTACAGACCGTCCACAAACCCAAGGTGTTGCCCCTCAGACCCCAAATCCGCCAGTCTTGGACGAGCTGTGACATTGCCGGAATTCGGAGAATCCGATCAGGTATTCGGGCAGGGCCAGAGGTGTAATGTCTGATCTTTCTGGAAGATTCAATCCCAAAACAACGCGTGTTTATCTGACTACCCCCAAGAGACGGATAAGATCTGATAATACTTAAAGCGGCTAACACAGACGCTTCGTCGTTGCAGTCTTGAGCATGATCCTCGGCTACCAAAGCCTCACACTGGATATCCCGGCTTCCCCCTGAGACTTAACACTACGTGAATATTGTAAACGAGGGAGATCAGTGGAGCTCTGGACCTGAGAATGTTTCGGAGTATAGAGGGGCTTTTCTGACCTCTTAGCAATGGCAAAAGCGATATTGACCATCCAAATGAGGAGAAACACGAAGGCAGCTCCTCGACACCATGTTTCAATACTTAAAAACACTGATATTTTCTCTAATATATATTACAGGATGCTGTCATCTAACAGTGATTCATTAAAAACAATAAATAAAATGTGATGGAATTGAAACAACGGATCAAAACGAAAGCAACTGTAGATCTCAGAGAAGAGATTGAAAGAATGGCAACAAACAGCAAAAATAGCAGTGATCACGAAGCAGCAGCAGCAGCAGCAGCAGCAGCAGCAGCAGCAGCAGCAGCAGCAGCAACAACAACAACAACAACAACAACAACAACACCACCATCAACAACAACAAAAGTTTTGTCCATAACAGCAACACTTGTACGAATACTTCCTAAACGCACACTCATTAAATGAAAACGAATGATACTGAATTAACATTCCGACAGAATCATTGCTCACAAAGTACTAATACTTTCTCATCTCCCAGCTGAGTCACATACACATACACGTCTAAAAAAATCCAATAAGCAAGTTCATTATCAAATAACTGTCACTCATACCTCTGGTGGCCAAAGCGGCAAATTGGTTTTGACATTTTTATAAGTACCTTCCTACCCGTTTAAAACAAAAAATAACGACCTTCCCTCTTTTCACTATGCATCTACCTATCTGTAGTGGAGTATTTCCACATGGCCAGACCTGGGTTCTCCTATTCTTAATGACCAGAGAGGGCGCTAGGCTGGCATGTACAATATCGTACTTAACCACAGAATCTGGGGACGATCCCGAAATAACGAGGAATGGACGCACGTGTACATTGTTTTCCACGCAGGTGCCCTAATTTTATGCGACGTTTTAAATGGCAATGTATGGTAGGGCCGAGCCATCGTGATGACTCCTTTATATCTATTATTATACTCCATGGTCGAAAGGTCGCTGCTCGAAAGCTGAAAAAACGAGATCTGGGTAACAGCAATCAAGAACACTGCATCTCAACGCGCGCTTAGTACTTATTTAGGTACACTAGATAGGAAACTCTCTTACTCGGAGAGCGAGACAATAGAAGATCTTCAGAGGAAGACAAGTGTTTCAGTCCTTTGACTGCCTGACATTATAAAGGGGCTAGGCAACATGTGGGTCAAATCTCGTAAGTGTCCTTCTGTAAATAGAGCTTCAGTATGTAAGGATATTATTTCTACAAATACAGACCACCATAAATCAGCATCTAGTTTATTTAAAATTTCGATAATTTATGGTACCTTCGCCTACGAAAAAAATTCATGAAGTATGAAATTTCACTTTGCAAAGTCAAGCAATATCACCATCATTCATCTCATAATTTGTAACGGCAACTCTGGTTTTCTCATTATCATTCAAATTTAAATACGAAACAGGCGAGAGAACGTTCTATGCCAATAATCTTACAGAATTACGCCCAGATCAAAGTAAGGATCTAGACATCGACGCTAACCTTCACTTATCACATAGCCTGTTATTACGACAATTCTTGCTTTCCAAACATCTGTTGTGATCTTTTTTTTTTCAAACTTTGAATTTTGATTGCTATTAGAACCTGGGGGATGACATCTTAGTCCGTGCTGAAATTCCACCCACAACCATCACGTAAGTGTGACGACAGCCCTTGCATTTCCCATCATCACCTTTCTCTCATCACTTCTTCCTCTTCCCTAGCATCTCATCAAAGCTCTGTCAAGCTCCACGCCACCAAAGGAAAAAAAAGCCGGCAGCTCATCATCAGATTTGCTTTTTTTTTCGCATATGAAGTGTCTGATTAGCCGGAAACGCCTAAAGATAGCTCTGATAAACCAAGACAGGGAGCGAACATACAAGAAAATGGCTTGTTGAATGTTTAAATAACCTTTACTTGATTACGGAAGATAAAAGTCCTCATTCTAAGATGACGGATATGGACAAGATGAGAGGATAGATAAACTTAGTAGATATTGCTTTACATCTTTATCCCATTTCCGCTGTCTCCCTGTTGTTGTTGTTGTTGTTGTTGCTGTTGTTATTGTATTATTATTGCAGCAGCTGTTGTAGTAAAGGTTTTCGCTTTCGTCGTCTTCCTAGACCTTAGTTTTGGTTGCATTTGTTTTGAGCTTCTCTTCGCTTTCGTTTTCCTTCTCTTCCCTAGAATCCACAATGTTTCATAGATCCATATAACCATTCTGTCCCTTCGACTGCATGTAATTTCTGCTTCTTCTCTCTCAATCTCTCACTTCGTAGATTCGTATGACTAGCACTAATTGTTCCTTTATTTTATCTTCCTCTTCCCTTGTTTTTTTCCCCTCATCGTCATCTGTTCCGCTCTTGATTCATCTCTCCCTGAATTCGCATGATTTTTACTTCCCTCTCTCTCTTTTTCTTCCCCTTCCTTCTCCTTCATATTATATGAGCTGCCTGAGTGATTTCCAGCTTTTTTCCAAGTCATGGAGCAAAAGACAACTTCCTTGCTTATGCGTCTTTCATCATTCTTAATCCACGGAAAGGGAAATAACGCCAGAAAACCAAAGCAAGGGGAAACAACCTAGCTTACAATTTCGACGCCTCATCAGCTGATTATTCGGCTTAGCGAATGAAAAAATATTTTGCATGGCAAACATCAGAAATGTCTGCATTTGTCGTGAACGTGTGGCTGCTTGCACTGCACGCTTGTTTTATCTTTACTTACTTTTTATCGGGAGGAGGGAAGGGGTAGAGGGCTCGCAAGGATAGCGGAATGCGAAAACAACAGGAAAAACAGATAAATAAGAGGGCGAAGCGAGACAAAGACCCTATCTCCGAATAGCCCTACGGCTCAAGTGGACAGTAAATGAAACCAATTATACGTGAATGAAAGACAGCAACCTTTAAAGCCACCTTAGAGATAGTATCCAACGATAACACATTGTTCTTCAATCTCTCTATAATAAGACCATATCTGGATTGCAATCTCAAAGAGAATACACTCCACGGATAGACAAATATATTTAAATAGTGACTTTCGACAACCCTATCTGCAGATCGAGTTAGTTATGCCTTTACATTTGCATCTCATTACCAGAGCTATAATTCCCTCGTTGTAGTTTCGTACTAAAACCAAGAACTTCCCTTCTTATTTCTGAAATTACCATGGAAAACATAACTGTATTCTCCGTTAAACTTAGATGCTCTCATGACCCTCACATTGCAACTATTATTTACAACCGTGGTTCTTAGGCACACCATCTGATTCATCTATGACGGCTACTATTTCTTAATCATTTAAATCAACATCCGAGTAACGCCAAGTTCGGGCGCACTAGACTATCCCAACGTTGGACCATGGTCATTGTCTGGAACTATGGAGCAACCAAGTGCTTTGTGATACGTCTTCATCCTGAGGCCATAAAGCGGATACTACAACTCTTGGGGCATCTCCAAAACTAGCACTGGGCATGCGCGGAACGTGCCAAGTTCCGGCTCGTGGTACGACATGCGGTGCCAGGTTTCGTGATGGTACGTTCAGATAGCTCTTCCGCCGACACTTTGATAATCCCTCAGTACGCGCGGTATGATATAGAGGTTACTGGTATGATATAGAGGTTACTAGAGTAACGTCATTCAGTCGCTGGATGAAGGGATACATTATGTGCTCCCAACGACTGATGCACGTGTGACTTCAACAAATCAGTGTGCAAGAGATGGCCCTGGTCTTCAAAGAATATCTTCACATGATTTAACACACACACACACACACACACACACACACACACAATCAGACATTTACCGATAGCATCTGTCTAACCGCTGGCAGCAGAAAAACAGAAAACTGTACTTCTTCTACTTA
Source organism: Ellobium chinense (assembly GCA_033807755.1). Lineage (NCBI taxonomy): Eukaryota > Metazoa > Mollusca > Gastropoda > Ellobiida > Ellobiidae > Ellobium > Ellobium chinense. Next base: position 618,799 of record JAWQUT010000412.1, on the reverse strand, counting down.
TACGGAACCGATCAATGAGAACAATAAGACGGACAAATCAGACGCGATAGAAGAGCTAGCCAGGAATAGAATATAGGTCAATAAAAGTACCAGGATGTCTACGCATGGATGTCCCTCTTGTCATGTACAATTCTCAATGCTACAAGACAGGAGGGTTAGTCCGGAAGCCCAAGACGATGCGCCTTCGTGCATTAATAATAAAAGTGACATTGTGACGTGTAAAGGAAGTTGTTTCAGACTGAAGCCACAAAGCTGTCATAACACAATAATTTCCAGACAGTGAGTGTCTGAGCGCCTGACATAGATCTGGAACTTAAAAACGAAAAGACTCCACGGCCAATATCAATATTGTCTCAGGTAGTGATGCAATCATTATCTGGTTCTTTTCAAACCAGGAAGTTTACAGTGTATAATGCCATATTCTTGGCAGACGGTGCCTTCCTTTTCATAACAAATGAATAACAAAAACGATGCAGTATGAGAAATTTAATTGTACTGGCAGTCTGACCTAATTTTCATGCAAAAACCTCAAAGACAGATTGCCTTAAAGAAATGTTAGTTTGGTTGCATCGGGGTATAAAGAAACAGACTGAAAAAGTGGGCAGCATCCTGTATTCGGTAGCAGGATGAACGCCCACAAGTTCATCTAACCTATATTCCACATAAATGATTCGAAATTATCCCAAGGATAAACTAAAAAATAATCATACATCATTCTGCGAAATAACAAAGCACCCCATCAATGTGAAAAGGGACGAAGTGTCGCGACACGAAAGGAAATAGTACCTTCAAAAAGTACTTTATTTCATTCTGCAAAATAAATGAATAGTGTCACAAGGCAGAAGGAAAAAGGACCTCATAAAATATAATAAAGTACCCATTAAAAAAATTATTCTTGGTTGGCAATAATCTGCACTACCAGGAAGACAAGGGCAAGCAGCTGACAATACTACCACTATCCATCCTCTTGATGGCTATGATTTATCCGCACAAACCTCGACCCATAATATAGGCATCTACCGGCGGAAATATGAGTGCCGGACAGGTATATTATCTCTAAAAACCCTGTTTGCACCCTGTGTACTTGCTTTGGCACTTTTACGAGTCTTGGTCGCTGCCTTGCTATTACTGTGGTATTTTTTTTTCCGCCACCCTCTTCCTCCCCGCCCTTCCACCGTCTGCCCGGTTGGCTACATTCTATCTCAAGAGATATATAAATGGCATGTGGGGTCTGGAACAATAGGGGGTGCTGACAGCAGCAGGATGGTTTTGAATACGGCATCGAATTCCTGTCAATTCCACGAGAATTCCTGCAGAGGCCACGTACCTCTGAGTCTTGCGGCAGTCTCGCCACGACGGCGGTGCATGCCAGATTCGGATCTGAATCTCCAATCCACGAATCCCTTGTTGCTTATTTCAACATTCGAATCTCATCACTGTGTTGGAAGTGTGGATTCGAATCTGCATTGTCTTAGCAAAATATTAAGACTCCCAATCCGCTAACGAATCCTTACACTTCTGGCTTCACAGAGTATTGTTATGTCTGGTTTCTATACAGGTCACAGAGAACAAACATTTTCTGAGATAAGCACAGCTTCTGTCTTTCTACAACAAAAATTGCCTAGCTCAGAAACAAACACTTGCAGTATCTAATAATATTAGATACATGTCTTGGCTTTGGTTCCTGTGTCATCCAGAAAGCAAAACAACGCAAAAACATGGTAAGAAACATGCAGCTTGTAGCATTGTGATGTTCGAAATCGATAAAAATCCTCAAAATTTACCGAGATTTTGATGGCCATTCGCGAATCCCTACTCCCCAGGATCTGCCACGGCCCTTCTACTCGCATATTGATTATATACAGACTCTTGTTCCGTCTTCGGTGACCACCCCTGCAGTTCTTATCTTCTTACGCCTTGCCATTTCATCAAAAAGTACAGATTACACGGGCAAAAACGAAAAGATCGCATTTTACCGCTAGACTAGACAGCTACAAGAAAAAAAAAAAGATCAAACATGTCTCTAACTTCTAAGCACGGATGAAAACCAAAACAGCTCCTAGTATCACTGTATTACTATGCCTGTCACATCGATACCCGTCTCGTCTGTACGCATTTCCCGCTATCACATAGTCTAAACCCTCCGCTGTGCTCTTTGTCAGTGGTAAATAAGTGAACCAAAAAAGGTTGTCCTGCTAATTTTCCGCAAGAAAATTTCTTGGAATGAAGATGTAATGGCTTTATTCTTAGTAAGCAGTACATGACACAGTAATCATGACGGGACGGGAGTTGGTATCTGGAAACGGCCTATAAATGTTCTGAAAATACGTTGGAATTGGCTACAACGCCTATAATAAACACCGAATCTGAAAAGGAAAAAAAAGACAACCTTATGTAGATGTCGCCATATTCCCTGAAGCCAAACACCAAAGAAAAATTGGCGCTATGACTGACTTTCAGAACACTTTCAGATTGATATCATTATACACTATACGTCTTGTTTAAGGTCTTCAGGTTTTCCCTAATCACTTCGTTCCCTACCAACCTTTAACTTGGAAGCAATTTTACTCCTTACATTTCTTGCTTAACAAAGGTGTACACGGATTCACATGACATAACGAAAGTGTCTACTATCGTAATTTACAGTTTAAATTAGTCTCCTCTCTTAAACTTCGCGGATGGCGCACATTATGTGGCGGAGGTGTCAAACATAATTTACATTTCAATCTAGTCATTTCTCTCCAACCTCCGGGAAAGATTCTCTCTTAAAGCTAATTTGGGACCCAATTACCTTTCAGACAAGAAATCTACGCGAACACCAAATAAACAGTCGTGTGTCACTACCTGCTGAGTATTATCATTTATCTCCTTGGTGAAACTGGATGGGAAGGAAGAAAGATCAGCAACGGTCTGTGAGGGAGGAATGGAAAGGGTCGTATCTGCTACTCTCGCCTTCTCTCCCCCCCCC
>JAWQUT010000412.1:576054-591917 GCA_033807755.1 Ellobium chinense | reverse complement strand
GGGGGGGGGGGTGTTAATGCAGGTCGGTATATTTGTGATAGAGGAAATTTCATTTTTATTGGCGTTTTGTTTCTTTTGTCGTCTGTGCTTTCCAAAATAGATGTCATCACCCCCTCCTTATTTTCTCCCGCAAAGTCTCCGAAACAAAATTTCTGAAATCTGAGACTATCAGAAATATGGCACCGGAAATGGCCAGACGCGCGGGGACTTCAGACCAAGTTCATCAGGTCACCAGAAAAAAATGTCTCAAGATAAATCTGGATATTTGTCATCATGACAGCTGTAAAATACACAGCGACTCAAATTCCTATTATTTGCCTTTCGTTTTGGTTTACTGCAAAAACTAATATTTAATGTCATGCCCAAGTCGGCCAAGCGACATTAATAATCGAGTCTCTGAGTGATATAAATCAACATGCTTTGGGCGGGGTAACATATTTTCCTTAATCTGGACTGGAATTCGAGGAGAAATGGGCTATTCCAATTCACATTACGCGAATCTGTTCCTCATTAGCATTAACTTGTCATTTTCATGGTAGGGGGGCATACTTCCTGTGTTGATGGGTGCAAAACGCCAGATTACAGATTAGTGCAAAAATACGCGTTATTTATTTCAAGAACGTGTTCAGAGTCCTGAACTGGTAGATCTGTATCTATGTCATTACATACAAAAATAAAATGTTTTTTCAGCCTGAAAGATCTCGTCTTGATGTTGTAGTTTTGCATTAAACCGACGATATCTCCATCATCGTAAAATATTGCAGTTTATCATCTTCGTAATTACTTCGCCTGGCGCTCCAGGTTTTCAGCCATAATACTGGAGACATCGAGAATGCGTGTATGATAAGTAATACTTTCAGCATTAAGGCTTGTTCATGCTTAGAGGGTGGGTAATCCAAAGGCGGAAAGAGATCGAGGGAAGAATAGAAAAACAGAGAGGAAAGGGGAGAGCAGAGGTGAATCCACACACAAAAAAAAGGAAGGTTCCCCTACATTACTCACTCCTCTCTGAGAATCGGATAAACAATATGCCACTCTAGATTTCACAAGATTTTAAACTACACCACCCACCGCCCTTTTCACAATATTTATTTACCTGTTAAGGATATAGAGCTACGGGAGGAACAGCTTAGAACCACTGACAAATGAAGGGTGAAATTTACAGTAGTCGTTTTAGGAAAAAAAATCGATGGGGAGGGGCGGAAGGAGTCACGTACACCCTGAGACGACATGTATATCCATGTTCATGTGTCGAGCAACGTGTACATATTGTGGATCTGCCTCTGGAAGGGTGGTGTTGGCCATAGGATGTGAATCAGAAATAGGTGTGTCCGTCCAAGGAAACATGGGGAGTGGTGAGTAGATTAGGGCTAAATAGATGAAAAGAGCTGGTGAAATATAACAGAATACGGTGCATCATGGAAAGAGGGAAAGTGAAATTTAAAAAAAAGAATGAGTTTGGACGAGGGAAGGAGACTATCGAAGGAGAGACACAGAAAAGAGAGAAAATGGACAGATAAGAAAAGCAGACAGGCTCTCTTCTCAGACACCATGCCGACTGGCAGTGGCCATCACTGGACCTCCATTTCTGGCTGTGTGCTGTCCACCTCAACAGTTCTCCAGTACTCTGTACAATCATCCAGCTAGACTTTCCTCTTTTTGCCATCCCTTACTCCGTGTACCGTTTTTAACTCAGGGGGCGCGAGGTTTCGGGTTCAGCCTCCTTCTGGCTGTGTGAACTATTGTTACGAACAATAAGCGTCCCACGAGTTGTCTGCTGACCGACCAGTTGAAACTGGGCTGCAAAATTCTACTGCCGCATAACACGGCTGACGCTTGCAAGTGATTTTACTCTACCATAACGTCCGGTGTAACTGAGTAAAGGTTAGAGCTGGCTCAACCACAAGGCCACATTTAATTTAGTTTTCCCGATTGCGGCCAAGTGCTCTTCTTCTTGTCTTCTCATATTGCCCTAGCTGTTGTCCTCTCATAATAATATGTTCTTTTGACGTTTGCTCGTCTCTTCCTCACTCTTGTAAGTAATTTAAGTAACTTTCTTTCATCAGGTATATACCGGGCAATTATATTTAATTCGTGCTGTTCTTGTTTATGAACCAAAATCTTTTTTAAAAAAGGAAACGTGACAATGACAATAAAGATGAAATCCAAGGGAAAGAATGAGTACTCATAAAGCGTGAAGAACTGTCAGGGAATTCTCTTACCTAATTTGGAGTAACCGTAAGTGAAGAGGCAGCCATCAGCTCCAGCCACCACCGCCTGAACGATCTCGGCGAGACTGCTGGCACACAACTCGGTCTGAAAACAAAAATCAAACATTAACCCAAATCAGATCAAAGCAGTCAGTCTGTCAATCGCCTATAATTATTCAGCGACAACCTTCTAATCAATTTTCATCAATTACCCTTATTATTGTCTGTGCTGACGCATCGTATAACATCGTATTGCACATGACTGAAAGTTTCCACATTGCCAGTTGGATAATAATCTTCGAGCTATCTGGTTTGTCCACAGAATAAAAAAAAATGTATGAAAGCACTAATCGTAATGAGTAATATCACTGAGAGAAACCCTCTGTGTCTCTGTGTGAATCACAATGGTTTTTTTTTTTTTGGCACGTCTATGGCAGCTATCCTTGTTAACTGAGTGTTACGCATTACGTAATCGTGCTAATCTACGTGCTAATAGCCGCGTTTTGAGATTATAAGTCTTCTGCCAGTGATGCGGATCGCCACATCAAAGAAATAGCGATTAGTGCTTCTGTAGAAATTGAATTCTGTGTGCATGATCCAGTACAGTAAAATAAAAATCTGTAAGTAGGTCCTAGATTTATGAGCCACACTGCAGCTTCCCACCCCCCTCCCCCCAAGTCTTTCCTGATTTTAAAAATAGTTTTAAAAGTTTGAGCTTTCGGTACAGTGCTAAATGGCTAGTCTGAAACTTCGGAAGGGTTTTTCAAGGATGATGATTATATCAGAGCAGAAAATGCATTAAATAATAACAAAATAATTTAAAAGGATCGGACTGCAGTCCTGAACACACTATTAAATCCTTACAGTAACTTAGGAAACCGAGAAGGGAAGGTTTCCCATCCTCTTCCACCGAACCTCGACCTGCATAAGACGACCACCTGTCTAAACGATCGGATGGTGGTCGCAGTATGCAGGTGTGACTGAGCAGTTCGGGGTTGTTCATTAACACGAACGATACGTATGTACTGGATGCCCCCTAGCATGTCGCCCGCTTAGACAGCCATCGGTTCCATAACGCTATTGTTAAGTTTTACTTGCGCCAACCAGTCATTGATGAAGAGCGTCAAAGCCCTATGGTTTGAACAATAAAACACATGGTCTCTGGCGCCGAGACAATAATTACAGCGATTGGCACGAGGTACTGGGATAGTCTATTCGCACGGAAGGTAGGATGAGATAGACTACACGAACATCTGTTTTACGGCTAGTTGCGTGCGTTATCCATGAAGGTAAAACACCTATGGCCGTCGGCAGTCTGGAAGCGGAAAAGTAGCGTGAAGTTGGACGGATCTTTTCTGTTGGGTACCGTGTTGAGCAGTTATATAAAACAAAAGCCATTGTTTTTCGATTGTAACTGTTCGTTATACAGCTGTTTTCATGGGCTCATTTATAAAACTATTACTTGAAACGGCCATAACAGAGGACTTTCTGTTTGATATTGCACTCCTTCATAGATAGCTCATTTGTCAAAATGTGAGCAAAGATACTAATGATTATTAAAACGTAAAATCCGGAGGTTGCTTTCATTCCTATTCACCCATGGAAGTATATCAAACATGCATTTTTAAGTCACTCATCCATATTAGAGTCAGAATAAAGTAACAAACTGAACTCTGCCAAGAGAGTAGGTTAAGTTTTGGCACTTCCAGTTCTCCTTTTATTCTTAGACAAGTGGAATGAAAACGAATGTGGTTTGGAGGAATTGGGAGATGGGAGGGAGGGATGGTTCTGTGAAATTGCAAAGGCATTTTTCTCCCTTTTTCTTCTCTGAAGATTTTACCCTTGGAGAGAGGGAGAAACCTAGAAGTCTTGATCCGGGGCAAATTAATCTTCGTTTACTATTCAAGAAGTCGATTTTTTGAGCACTGAAAATAGCTTTTTTTGAAAGTTTGACTAGATCAAAACTTTAATTGGTCTGGTTCTCTGTGAGAACATAGGTTCGGGTCAAATGCATTGTGACTTGTTGGTGGAAAAACATAATGAGCCCTTCCGAAGAAGAATCTCTTTCTCTCTTTGTGTAAAATTTCCCGTTCGATCTCTTCAAGTTCTCCTCAATCGTTCCTTTACTCATCTTACGTTTCACTAGTATTGTTGAATGATATTTTCCATGCTCTCCTCCCCTAGTTCTGTCCAACTTTCTTTCCTTTTGGTCATCATATGCGTCGCCAGTCTCATTCTCAGCTTCTTTCAATCTCTGTTTTATTTGTTTCCTTTTCATGGTTTTGGTCATTTTCTTTGATCGTTCTCCTTCTCTAAATCGGTCCTTCTTTTGCTTTATTTTCCTACGTCTCTTCTTCCTCTCGTTGCGTTGGTCTTCGTCTATTATCTTGACACTACATGACCGAGTTCAGGTCAGGTCGATGAAGCTTCTTACGAAGACCTTAAGTTCAAACATCGTTTAAGACTTAACTTCTTAACAGAAAATCCCCCCTCTGCTGAAAAGCCTACTTACCAAGGACTCATCAGGAGTGAAGACGGAATCAAAGGCAAACATTTTAGGGGCTGCTGTCCCTGCTCTCCGGTTGGCGGAAGTGACATAACCACTGGCCGAAGGGTCAAAGACAGTGACCTGCTTCTTCCTGGGATCTGAAGACAGGAAGGAGGCACCCTGCTCCCCCTGACTTCCGGGTGTGCTGCAGATCTTTAGCATCACCTTCACCTGAGGAGAAAAAAAAATGAAAAATAAAATTATGTTTTGCTGCAGTTAAAGGTTGTCTTTAAGAATAGTAAAATGTGTGCTGTGACAATGAATAGAGTATTAAAACAACATGTTATAACGTGTGTGGCGATGTGGATACAGAATCCAAATCTAGATGTGCTGACAAAGAGCCTTGTCTGATGCCTCTCACTTCCAGTGTGTATGCGATAACTAACTTTGTTCGTGTTTTTAAGGCCGTAACGTCCCTTTCCAGCACATCTAGGGCTATAACAGAGATGAGACTCGAAGCCTGGTCAGACCGCCGACAAGATAGTACCTTTCAAACACAATACCCAAGAGAAAAACTTGCCGCTAAAGAGGTTCGAACCTTGGACATTTTGCACCAAGAGACAAGCGCCCCACTACTCTGCCACTGTTCAATCCCATGAAAGAGAAACACATACTATGTGGACTCTCATTACAATCAACACCAGGAACAAATAGGAAGAGAAAGAGGGGAAAAAGATGACAACAAGCACAGCCGGTTCCGCTTAATTTCAACTCCTCGAGAAATATCGGCATCATCCAGTGATTTTTATATGGAAATACAAACGGTTTATTATATGGAAATGTTGCGATTAAGCGAAAGTTGCGATTGGGTCGATTGCGATTAAGCACAGAGGATAAAATAAGACACAGAAAAAAAAAATAAAAACGAAGACAAACAAATTATGCATTTCGTTAAGTTTAATGTGAAAAGGCGTGGCACGGCGAAGACTGGCAAGCGACAGCTGATACATGAATTCACGAGTTCTGATGAGAAAAATTCCCCCAGCTTACTTGCAGGGAGACATATCGGGAAAGGACTACGTCGATATTTTCAAAAATTGTCCAGTGAGAGTTTTCACAATTCCAGTATTGTTTGATAGTCGATTATAGATACCGCGATGTAACAAAGAACCCATTACAGTAGATAGTGGATATCGAGGTAAAAGATCAATTTAAAGTTATGAATGATAATTGAGACACGGCATATTGGATATAGTGTGGGATTTTAATGGCATAACCAAGTTTTAGCACTGTCCAAAGTCATTTGGAGAATCGATACCTTAGGTCAATTTGCGTCATCACAAGTACAGGCATATAACACTATACATTTACACATAATCAAGCCGCAGAAAAGTGAATCGATATGGCCGTATCGACGACAGTCTACTATATTCGGAAGTATATTACACTCGCGATAAGGACTAGTATCGATAGGACTCCCTTTCTCTATCGACAGTGGCACACCCTACATCAGAGAAACTTGTTCGTCTCCGAACACTTAGCACGAAGAGCAGAGCTGGCAAGAAGATGTGGAAATTAGATTCTGTGTGGCCACTGGAGCCGCTGGGAAGGCCAAATTAAGTCAAGTGATAGCAAGGATAGCTTTCTTTCTCCACTTCCGGTTTCTTTTCCTTGCGGTAAGGAAGATTGAAGAGGTACAGAGAATGATGGCCGGGAATAAATATCGAACAAGGATGCAATAATGTTTCCATTTTGGGAAGCGCCCATTGTGTCACTCATTGGTGTTTTCTTTGTTCCTGCCATCTTTCCTTTGTTCATCCTGTGGACTTGAGTTCTTAGTACTGGTGACATCCATCCATCCATCCATCCATCCATCCATCCATCCATCCATCCATCCATCCATCCATCCATCCATCCATCCATCCATCCATCTATGGGCCCACCATTCCATCTATCCATCCACCCACCCATCCATCCATCCATTTATCCATCCATCCACCAACCCACCCACCATCAATTCATACATCCATGGACCCACCAGTCCATCCATCCATCCATCCATCCATCCATCCATCCATCCATCCATCCATCCAAGAGCCTATTCGTCCATTCATCTCACATCTCATCTGTTTGCTCCAACTAAATATCCACATTATGCGCAACGACGTAACTAAGTTATCTATCAAACAGGTCAGGGAAGTGTTTATCAAGGCAGTGTAGATTACCTAAAACTAAGTTCAGGAATTAATGCATATTCTAAAGATGCAGATCTAAATAGGACACCTATTTATATAATATGTTTGGTGTGATAGCTATAAACCAAAAAAAAATCGCTTTTGTCTTTATTTAGTAGCCACTGAATCATAGTTTTAATTGTCGTAAAATTCAGATGCTCTTTATACTATGTTAACCAAAATCATAAATAACCTTTTTTGGGGGGGTTGAGCATGAACAATACTGTAAAAACCACTTTTGTTTATTTCTTGATTAACGCAATCTTATATATGTTTTTAATGTCTAAGATTCTTCGTACCTCCGAGAGAAATTGAAAATCCAGGCAGAAAAAAACAGTCAGATCATCATTATTTGCAAAACATTTATCCGCACTGAAACTAAATAAGTAAGGCAAAAAAAAAACTATAACACTTTAACAAATTTAATACACAAATTTTCGGACTGGCGTCCTTCTTCAGATGTAGGAGATAAATGAACTAAGAATCACATGTCATAAAAAAAAAAAAAANTAAGAATGACATGTCATAAAAAAAAAAAAAAAAAGTTGATCAATAGTCATGAGAAAGCTTAAACATAATTATGTTACATATATGTTTTCAAGATTTCAACACATTCAACACAGCATGGTTTCGCTTCTGACATCGTGTATTCTTCGCTCCGCTCTCTCCACTCCCTCCCCCAAATCCGCCTATGAAAAATAATCCCATTGTCAGGGGCGAATGCCAGTCGGTGACACAAATCTACTAGCATTGATCTGCTGCTGTCACTCGAATGTCACTTCCGGGGCCCCTTGAAGACCAGCACGACAGGCCATCGAGGGCGAAATGAAAGACACAGGGGCTGTCCATTTACAATAGCAATGGGACAGTCGTCGATATCCTTCAGCGCTTCATTCACGGACGAGGCGTCGCGTGAATAGGTACCTCCAGACTCAGCGCACTTGTTACCACGGAAATGGGCCACTAGTAAGCTTTCTACAGTACAAGGAAAATAATTATCAAACATTTCATTACTAGCGTAGCTATTTCGAATACTTTTATGTGTCTGCCCTCAAGACCACTGAACACTTTGGTCCGAAGTATCCATAATAGATCTCCAGCTCCACCGACTGCCAGAATGATCGAGTACGAGTACAGCTGAGATCGACAACCAGTGTGCCATATCACCAAGCATAGGACGGCGGACATTGGTCCGTACAAGGACATACAACACTAGTCCTAGAACTTAAAGACATTGAGACATTCTGTTCCCGAAACATGACTAGCAGCTCTGGAGGTATCTATGAATATAGATAAGAGAACTTGACTTATGTTGTTTTAGTAATCTGTGCAGGATGAGAATGCTGACACTCGAAGATGTTCTATGTACTGTTCAGTTTCTGGTGTGCAGCACAGAAAGGACGGATAAATACCATGCCAGTATGGGAGTGTTATTGAAAATAATAAAAATTTTACTGAAAAAAATGTGCATCAAAAAACTGTGTGAAGTATAGCAGGCTGAACAAGACATTATCTGTAAAGATCATAACAAACTCATTAGTAAGATAGATATGATCGACGGACATTTGAATTCATCAAAATGCAGATCAGTAATTGATAATTTAAATATATATATCCTTAATATGTTCCAGCGAGGAGGATTGTATAAGGATTTATATAATGGTTACTGAAGACATCGCTTAGACAAGTTATATCGCTGTGACAGGACTAAAGACCTAAAGATGGGAAAAAAAAAGAAAGATCTTTCGAATTTCAGTCACACGACTGAAAACCATAGCTGATTCAATCGTCAGCTTGAATGATGGTTTGGACTTCATCAAGCCATTTTCTTTCCACTTAAATTTGAAATCCTGAAGCTCTCATCGATTCTTTTTTTCTGTTTTTTGGTTTGGTTTTTTTTTACATGTAAGTTTAAACTTTTCATTCCTGCACATGGCGTTCACATCAACATTCCTGATTCTGCATTTCCATAATGATGTTTAACATTCATTCAGTTTCTTTTTTCGCCCCCATTTTCTGGGATATACTTTTCAGATTTTATTTGTCCATATTTATTTATATTTTAGTTTTAGAGAGGTTTTTTTTTTTCCAAGAAGTGCACAGATAAGAAAACTACAACTTGTATGCTCTGCCTGTAGGCCCCGGAAATAAAATGCAGGAATGTGATTTTAAATTTCTGGGATAAGGATGCCTAGATCTAGTCTTCATTCCATATCAGCTTTTTGTGGCCCGCAAGTGTCAGGTCACGAAGGCATGGGCAATGATAAAACAAAACATAAGGAGGACAGCTCTGAAAGCCACTCTGTTGGTATGGCATCAGATTTGATGAGATGTTTAAGCGAAGGAACATCTCTCTCTCTCTCTCTCTCTCTCTCTCTCTCTCTCACACACACACACACACACACACACACACACACACACACACACACACACACACAATGGTAATAGGCTTGAGCAGAGAAAGATAGCGATGATAGTCGGCAAATACGTGAAATTCCACCAATCAATAGAGCTTGCAGTTGATAAACATTAGACGTGTCCTCAACCTAGACACTATTACGTGAACTGGAGGGCAGAAAATAGAAGCTTAAGCAAACAACCGTTCGGCACAATAGGAGATAACCACCGGCTATTTCATTAAGAGCGGGCAGAACAAACCCACCCACAAACCATGGGACAATACTAGAAAGCAAACTCTTCTTCTCCTTATCCTCTTTACTACTCCGAGGGGCTGGGGCGGTTTCGGATTACGAGGCACGATCCCCAATCATCATTATCGCGTCATCATCATTCCCGTCATCGCTGTCAGTATCGAGTCTCCACTCGGAGCCGCTAATGCTAACGTATAAGCACTCACCCTATAGGCAGAGGCGTGCATGCAAAACACAATTAGACGCGAAAACAGGAGAGCTCAACGCGATTAGAGGGGGCCGCACGAGGGGTTTCTTTCCTAATCGCCAGCACTGAAGAGTGCCACGTCTCCGGGGAGCAACAAATCGAGAGTTATCTTCCCCCTCCGAGGGGAGAAAAAAAAACGAGGTCGAAGATGCTAGCCACGTTGAGACTCGTTATTGTTTTTTCATCCTATTAAACTACACTTGATAATTTCTTCTGATGCTGCTGGTCCAAAATAATGAAGAAGAAGAAGACGCAGAAAAAAAAAAGGTCGGCCCATTTTTCTTTTTACATTTATCAAATTCCTCTTTACGCACGTATTATTACAAGTCACTCTGTATTAAGTACGACTCATGTTTTTTTTTGTCTGAGCTGGGCTGGTAAAGGGATGCCATATAAAAGTCGTCATGATCGCTGTTAGCTTAGGATAATTGTCGAGGTCACTGGCTGTCTGGAATGATAAAGAGGGATATAAATATGCTGTTTGGACGACATTATCACCCAGGGGTGAGTATTAATGTCTAGACAGGCGGAAGGTTTAACTGAACAAACGCTGGCGATAAAACGATTAGGAGGCTGGGCATATTTCCAGATAAAAAACGGTGTCCTACGAATGAAAGTCTTAAAAACGAATTAGTAATGATACGGCTTCACTAGGTCCAGAGTAGGACAGAACTGAGTTCATACGAAAGCAATTCATTAACTTATGTTGAGTTCACGTTAATTTGAGCTGTTTTTTGGCTAACTGATCTGGATATGAACAGTGGCTGTTTTGGGTACTTGATCTGAACATTTAATTTTCTACCTAAATTTTTATCAAGTTCACTTCTGCCTCAAAAATCAGAACCGAATGCCATCCAAGAAACCAAGAGGACCTGATCTGATCTCAAAATTACATAATTTACATGAAACTAAGCTAAACTTGATCCGTTTGACTTTTTCCCTTTGTCAATTGAATGTGTTCTGAAGTGACGTTTTTGCTGAACTTGCCCATGCCCTAACTGGTACCTCATCTTCAAACGAGAAAGACACCGCTGGCAAGACACGAACCTACAGAGAATCGTTCTCTCGTAAATGCAGCCATCACCATCTACAACCAGGGCACCATCACAAACATCAGCAACAATACAGTGAAATTCATACCGCTCACTTTGATATCCGCATGATAGCACCGTTCCGCATCATGCGGACATTTTCAGAATACAGATATTCAAATTAAAATCAAACGGATATAGCCGGATAACCGCACCTTCCATTTTTTCCAGGTTTCTCGCGCAGTTTTGCTTTTACACGGAGTTGACCGTAGGAACAACGGAAACACAAGTTACACCAATATCACTAGCCAGAACATTTCATACAACCAACCAGTAGATCTACTTAAGATAGTTCTGCAGTATATAGGTTTCTCCGTTTATTCTTTCAGTCCTCGTGTTCTTTTCACCAAAACATTGATTTCGCTACTTAAATCGTGGCAACTTTCAAGTTGTAGGCTTCGAAAATAAGCAGAAGAAGAAAACGAAGGTGGGAGAGGGAGAGAAGAAGAACAACAACAACACCAAGAACAACAGCAGCAACAGCAACTACATTACAATGACAGCAATTATTAGTGAATATTCCCCCTTATATAGGATAACTCTGCAACCAGTACTGTAAATTCGAACCCTCTTTTCTGCTGCGGTTTACGAACATTTTCGGGCGCGTCTCGTCCCCCTGGCAAGTTAACACAAGATTAGAAAGCGAAGGGAGACAACTCAAGAAATCAAGAAAGCAAACATCAAGAGGAAAAGGGGGCTCTCAGAGTTCGCAAGCCGAGGCAATGGTAACATGAAAAACACATTGCTGCATGGCAACTCGGTTGCTGATGGAACCCTTCGCTCTCCACTGCTTTCTTTGAGAGTTGCTTATGTATTTTTCTGCTCCTTCATTTCTAAGATAGATACATATTTTTGTTGAGGGAGTAAATCAACATGGTGTGCTTTGGAAATCGTTGGAAATGTAAAAAAAAAAAAAAAGTTATAGAACAGCAGTTGTTTTCAACCTGACCCTGTCAACATACAGTGGAGTCGCAAAAAAATATTCAAGAAAAGTCTGGTTGCTCATTAAACCCGTCTCCCTCTTTTTTTTAAAAAAAAAATCTTTTTGAATCATTGAAAAGTGCTGTCCTTCTTTTTTTATTTTTAAAGAATAGACTCCCTTGACCTAGAAATGCCCTAAATGTTCATTCACAATTTTCTTTCAGTTATAAATCAGCTCTTGTGAGTTATCAACTTCTCTACGTACGCACAGGCTGTGTGCTGCCGTTTGAGAATGCACAAAGAGGATTCCTTTTCAATTTATATATTTTTGCAACACTGCATAAAAACACTTTGACGAGGAAGAGCTTGAGCAGCTAACATAATACATATCAGAAGAACGCATCAGAGTTTCCAAAAAAAAATCATTTCAATAAATAACGACGGATAACGTACACAGATATCCTGGCCCATTTTGATTAGGTGTTAGCTGTTAGAGATTTGTGTCCCTAAATACAATACTTCCTAGCTTTCACATAATCGTCACTCCACGAGGTCGAGCCCTGGGAAAAGTTGCGATTCTCAAAAGGCGTACTGTTCCGTGCATTTATAAATCACCTTCTATTATCTGATAAATGTTGCAAAGATGCTGAAGTTGTGGTTAAGCGGACTGTGCATAAGCGGAGCCGGCACAATTTTGGTGCACAAGTAAGCTGTACTCTACTGCATGATGTTTGTATGTTTGGGGAAGAAGGGGAGGGGGGAGGGGAAGGGTTGACTGGCCTGCCATTCTCCGCCTTTAAACTTGAAACCTTCTGTTTTTCACAAGTAACTGAAGTGTCCTAATGAATGTGATATTATGAACTAGAAGATAATCTTCCTCACCTCGCATGAATCTTGCGAGAGTCAGGGAAAAAGAAGCCTTGACAGTTACAGTATTTCCCGGATGTCACAAAACGCCATCATTGACCTTCGACCCTTACCCTAACAATGCAGTGACTAGCATATAATCTACAAGCGCGACCGCCATTTTGCGCTGGAAAAAAAACAACAAATTTTGATGTGATTCACCGCATGAAGACATGGAGGGTATGTATTAGTGACATGAATTAAAGGGATTCATGCTTGTGTAGCTTTTTTTTTTTTCCTTCAATTATGTTGTGGTCAAATTTACGAAGTCAGGAGGTGAAGAGGTGGTGAAGGTATCTGAGAATGCATGTTTGGAGCAGCGCTTGTTTCATATTATGCACTTCATTCATTTAATCTGGATGGGTCAAACTTGGCCGCTTCAGCAACAAATACGACAAAGCAGGCATCCTTACAATGAACCACACCGAAGAAAACAAAGGACCGAGACACTTGCTAGACGGAAATATCTCTCTCTAAAGATCTTCTGTTGGGTTTCTCTCCGGATAAAAGTGTTTTCGACCTACGACTAAACAGGCATCCTTGGGTTGGTTTACACCGAAGAAAACAGTGCAAATTATGTATGCCTAAAAACATATCCATCTAACCTTCTATTTATCATAATTTATTAGATGGAACAAGATACTAAGACCTTCTGATCCGGTTGTACCCATTTATTACATCAGATTACAAATGAGTATGCTCTCCTTCTGTTAAACGTTACCACCTTACCATGAAGAACTGGACGTGATGCAGCACAAGGCAAGTAAATCCCACTACATTAAATGTTGTTTACCGGCACAGACAGTAACTTCACTGGCATATAAAGTACTGTCTGTGTCTGGGCATCCCCTTTGTTGTTTTGGGTTTTTTTTTTTTCAAATAAGAGCAGACAAACTCTGCTTTCAAACGAGTGAACAGGGGAAGACATTTTCACAGACACACAGGTGCCCTGACATAAGTCACGCGTGCCTTCTGATTACCCTAACTTCCTATTAATGTGAGACAAAATGGCGGACGTCCTATTTCTGGGTAAGATCTGCAGGCCGGCCTGCCCGAGACACTGTCCACACGCCGACAGATCCAGAAAAATAGGAGTGGTATGTTCAATTATAAGCGTCGCACGGGGGTCTGCAACGCGATTATGTCGCCCATGGAATGTATTTACCCACATCGCGTCCGCTGGATAAGGCCTGGGGACACAGGGAGAATCTAATTTTTCACAGAAATGCTCGCAGGCAAAACACGTTCCCATGATTGCGGGGAATTGCGGGGACGGCCGAGGATCTCCGGCAAATTTCGTTAGCAAGTGTCTCTTTCAACAGAATTAGGGCTGGCTTTCGGTCTCCCAGTGTGGAGGTATAAAAGAAAAAGACGAACTGGATAAAATCAACAAATTGTTGCGGTTATGATACAATTTCCGCTTGCTATGAATCGAGGTCACGTACGAATTAACTTAATCCAAAGCATTTCGCACTGAAGGAAGTTGAGAACTCAAAACATCAGCGCTGGAGAAGCGGCACCGTTAACAGTCCCCAATGGTCTTTGGCTATAGTACACCAAAATCAATAGTCGGCAAAATCAAACAGAAATATCCCGGTTTTTCAGGGATATGGGAGACCTATAAGTCGTGGGTCGGGATAGTTTACCCGGCTGTTACACTACACCAGGGAATTTCATGTTCTATGTTCGTAGCGCAATTATTATGACGGGCGTAAGCTCTTTATTGCTAACACTACAAAGCTACAGAAACACTCTGGCTGATTAATGTGGCATCCTTTGTCACATCCTCTTGCGTCGTTGGTTAGTATAGCCTGGGTTTTCATTCCGGCTACTTTGGTAGTGCGTGGTCTAGATGGCAAAGTTTGGATTTGATTTTTTTTCCTCTTACTTTTGGGTTGATATTTTGCTAAGTTCCATTTGCTCTGGGACTGGCTTGGTCTATATCATCTCCTGTTGCCATTTTTTTTAGGTGGTAGCTTTGGATTTTCTCTCTTTTAACACGACTAACAGGGCCTGGATCCGCTTTACTCAAAGACTATTGCTTGATAGTATGGGGCCTGGCATGGTTTGCTTCACTTTTTAAGCGATTAAAATACCATTTTAACAGTACGTTAATGCCTATTCTAAACTGTGTCTTTGATGGCCGCGGTGTTTCTTTTGTCATTTGTTCATTTGTTGAACAGTGTATTGCAGGTGCTGTTGTCTGTGCTTGTACAGAATAATGCCCAGGGTATGTAATCTATTTTAAATGGCTAAATCTTCGCACCTAGAATGTAATGATCCTCTGTGTCTGGGTTCCTTTGCTGATGATGCACATGTTCTTATTCGTGACCAACATCGTAACTCGAAGACTTTTGCGAATCAACATACACCACTTGACGTGGCAATATTCAACAAGACGTCACAAATCATTTTTCGTGTAAATAATTAAACCATCATTGTTAACGACAGGCAGCATGGATCTCCTTTTTCTTTCACATTTCCTTCTTTTTTTTTTTTTTCTTGAAATCCTCAAACTATTAGTCAGCCAGCCGTTTTAACACAGACCTTGAATATGGAGTCGGCCCAGAGTCGGTGACACATGTACGGTCCACAGAAACGCCCATGGGAGTTCAATTCCATTTCAGCCTTGCCACATCGCATTCTGTTCCAGACCTGAAGACCTTTGTCACCGGAGACCGTTTCAATGTTAACACTGTGAGCACCGCTTTCAGCTCTACTTTGGGAACGATTGAGTTAATAAGAGCTCACAAATCAGCTGGGAGGTTTCTGTTCATTCTTCATCTGTGGGAACCCTGGGACACAGACGGTGGTAAGAGCTTGAAAACAATGCGCTGTCTGTGTTCGGCGTTTCCAAACACTTGTTGATGGATAAACGATGGTGTTAACTTGGGAGTCTGTACTGAGAGATGCTTTAAAAAAGCTACAGGCAAATTTCAAAAAGTCTTCACTGTTTCTGCGTCATAAAAGGAAAACGTAGGTACTCCATTAATATCGAGGGTACCCAAGTATGCCTAAATATATCAACCAAATTTAGACTTATTTATGAAACTGTCCAGCTTTATAAAATTGATATTGAAGAGACTACCTCTTAAGCCTTAGAGGCATGTTGTGT
>JAWQUT010000412.1:559658-575745 GCA_033807755.1 Ellobium chinense | reverse complement strand
ACCCCTCCCCGCCTCCGGACTGAAAGACGAAGTGAATGAATAAATAAATGAATTTATGAAAGACTAAGCAGGATCATCCCTGGTGATCTCAGAAATCATTGCTTTCGTAACCTCTTTCCTAACCTCATGACTCAAAATTGCCTTCATTCCACAAATCTATTCCCTGTAATTTACAGTCTCATGAAGCCAAAGTTATTAGACGCCATGGGTCACTAGGTTATGGTGGTTGGTCGTCATTTTGGTAGTTTTATGCAAATGAACATACCGCACCAAACACGAAAACCTCGAAGCAAATCTTGACAAGAAATACTAAATTTGATGGATGAAGTGTTAATTACTAAGAACTAATACACGACGATCAAGCATTACTCCCATGACTAAGTCTCTCATTGAATAAATATGATGATTCCGTCAGGGAAGGGAACTCCGCCATATTGGATCTTTCGGCCTGTAATGTAATAAATGGCCCTTCCGAGACTCATTCATATTTATAAGTACTTTTACTACTTCCTTATTTCGTTTCTCTAAAAGAAAAAAATGCGAAAGAATATTCAGGAGTCGGGAGATTTGCTGCATGCAAGCCTTGTCTCGCGTCCGCCGAGGACTTCTTCGTTTTGATTAACGCCATCTTGTGGGGCCGATTTCAATACCAAATCGAATCAGCGTCACTCCACTCGAGTACTCGAATGACGGCTGGGCCCAACAGGCCCGAGTGTGCAACCCAGAAAGGGCTGCATGGCATGGGTATTTCAGGAAGTGTCTGGAGGGAGGATGGGCTGAAGATTTTGTAGGCAATGATATTGCGGGGTTGGCGTGGCGTGTTAGAAAGACTTAGTTATCGAGTTTATTTATTATACAGGGCTTGCAAAGATGATATTATCCAAGTGACAGGAGGTTCTGTAGGTTACAGATTCCTAATCGGTCGAAAATAGGGCGTTAGCATATATCTCAGGAGGACAGTACAAAATGAGTCTTTGGAATAGGTAAATGCAGAATAGGCCCAAGATTTGTGAACCAGACTGCAAATTAGTACGCATTCTTCCTGAGTTTTGTAAATTATATTTGAATTTTGGATAATGAAACTTCGGTTTGGGCGTGGCGTTACCAGGGCGCTGCACCGCTGGCGACCCGCACTGACCTTGTTATGTATTTCATTTGTAATATTATGTATTTACAAGTATGATGTGTGTTGTTATGTGTGTTTGCATAATGAATGAGATGTATACCAATGTATGACATTGTAAAACAATTTCCCTACGGGGTAAATAAAGTCGTATTTGTGTGTGTGTGTATGTGTGTGTGTGTGTGTNTGTGTGTGTGTGTGTGTGTGTGTGTGTGTGTGGTGTGTGTGTGTGTGTGTGTGTCTGTGTGTGTGTGGAATACCTGTGGTAACGGAATCTAGTCTGTTTACGCCGTTCGCTCAAAAACGAAATGAAAGATCTGTATTATAAACAACATTTTTTTTAAAGAAAGCGCAATAAATGCTGCACCCTTTTAAAGAAGATCTAGTGATTGTGGAACGTCTTGTAAATAAACGTCTAGAGGAAATAATTTGTTGGCTCAAAGAGATAAAGCATTCGTAACTTCTTGGAGGATGGTGAGAGCGTCGTGATGAGGGGAAGACAGAAGAATCCCGATACAGTACAGGAACTTGTTGAAGGCAATAGACCATAAGCTTGAAATATCAGTGGGTTGGCCTGACTTTCTACTTCTGTCTACCCACGTCTAATGACGAGACAAGACAGTCTCTTGGGGTTACGGAGACTGAAGTCAGTATATTCTACTGTCGGAACAGTGAGGGTGTACCAGCAATAACAGAGAAAGACAAATGCAAAGTAGTCACGATGGATGTCTGTTGGGACGGCTAGAAAAGCTCGCAAGAGGCCTGGACTAGACGGGGAAAAAGTACCGTACTTCATGAAACTACCTAGACGTACTTTTGAAATTCGCTCGCACGTCTCTCTCTCTCTCTCTCTCTCTCTCTCTCTCTCTCTCTCTCTCTCTCTTTCTTTCTCTCTCTACGTCTCTCTCTTTCTTTCTCTCTCTCTCCGTCTCTGTGTGTGTGTGTGTGTGTGTGTGTGTGTGTGTGTGTGTGTGTGTGGTGTGTGTGTGTGTGTGTGTGTGTGTGTGTGTGTGTGTGTGTGTGTGTGTGTGTGGCTCAATCCCCTCCCGTTCTGCTATAATTTCCTTCACCGTGTAACACCAACAGAAAGACAAATTAAATTCTCACTTTTTCTCCGAAAAAAAAATAAAAATTCCAGGACATAAATTTGGAAGTCGGGGTCAGTCTGACCTATCCGCCTTGGTGACAACTTGGAATAATACTTATGGCGTTCACTCAGTAGTTCAAGTGAAATCCAGAACACTTCAAGAGACAGTTCTAACTTATGGCGTTTATTTCAGAAGTTCAAGTGAAATCTCGAAAACTCGAGGAGACGGTTCGGAAGAAAATAATGACCTAGGGGTCACTTGAAGGCATGACAGGGCGGAGTCAAAGTCTGAGGAAAAACCCCAGGAAGTGATCGGATCTGTCGCAGAAAATACTATGCAATTACCCAAAATGTCACATGAACACAATGAATCCCACTGGATATACAGCTTTTTGTACAGAACGATAAAACCGAAGCATCAAAACTTACGACATTTTGTTTTATTTCCAGTGTCAACACGGCGATTTAAGAAAAGTAAGAAGGTTTTGCAATATAACCGAATTCGTATGGTGCCAAACGTTGCAAAGGGTTAGACGGATGAAATATTGTGGCTGGAATACAAAAACAGTGGAGAAAAAAATGGTCGCGCGTGAGCCGATTGAAAAGGCATGGTGAGTTTTGGGGGACAGATAGCCCAAAAATAACTTTATATAAAAGTGAAATGAAAGAAACTTTGCCCGCAAAATTAAGTCGGCTTCGTGACTGGAGACAAAATGGCACTGGGGTGGTCGGGGAGGAGGGGAGGGAGGGGCGAAAGGTTAAGAGCCTCAGACGTCGGCTGGAGGTTTGATGAATTAGCTCTGAGCTCTAACTTAGCACCGGGGGATAGACCATGGCCGCGATGGAGGTGTCAGCGTTCATTGGCCGTCCGTCTGGGTTCATATGACCGACCAAAATGGAGAAGGGCAGAGACACATAGGTAGACGTATAGTCGAGTCTAACCTCTATATCACGACCATCCCTGTCCACTACGGCCACCTTGCTAAACGTGGTCTATTTCTGAATAAAGATGTCATGGGTATGATGGTCCCCTGCCTTGGACGATCACAAAGACTAAAAAATTCAGTGTCATGAGCAAATTCTACTGTATGAGGTTTAGACATATCTCTTCATCAGCAATGCCAAGCTTTGTATCTGAAATGTTGTGATTTGGATAGTTCTAGACCTACTTTTTTTTTTCCACAACTGCCGCTATCAATGCTATACTATCATTCCTTTAGAACGAATTCGATGTCACTGTTTTAGCGTCAAGGGTCAACAATTTAGTGTGTCGCGTCAGCTGGCCGACCATGATCGAAAAATCGTTTATTAAGAGCGAAAGCTATGTATTCACAATATATGTAGACATCACACTTTATCTACTATTTTATTGGAACTTTCAGTAATAGTCATGATAAGTTAATGTTATATTGCAGTGTCTCAAATAAAATTAAGAAAAAGCAGAGCAACACCCTAAACTCACGTTTAAACTCTGTCTGATATACGGAGACGGAGAACTTCATTACACATTGGAGTCTCCATCAGTTTCCATCACTGGTAACTGAGCTTAACTTAGATTTATCCCTTTGTATACAACTGCGCAAGAGTAACGCTTTCAAGTTCCGCTAATGTCAGTGACGCTGAGTGAGTGTGAATTTTGGTGCAGCTATATATGTTTTTAATGCAGTAACTCCTCTCCAGTTCTAACATTCTGGTAGATAGGTCTATCTGTCAGGGTACCTACACAAGGAAATAAGTAGTGTCCGATCTTTGTCAAGCGAATTTTTTTTTTTTTTTCCTATACTCATTTTCTCGCAGCCATTATCACAGTTTCCATACTCCCTGCCTTATATGATATCTGTATGCTATTTTATACATCAAAAAATAATGTTCAGTGCCTGATGTGATCATAGATAAATGACTGTGACCGTTACCAGAAACTATTAGCCTACTTTGTACCGCTTGTACTGTTTCAAATGATCTACTAATTTATACACAATCAGCGAATAGGAATATGCATGACAGCCTCCGACATTTTGGTCGGCCCCTTTACGCGTCTCTCAGGGAGAGTGGAAAAAGTGCACATAGCAGTCAGGGTAATTGTCGAGCACGGAGCAACCGCTGCTGTATCGGGAGCCATTAGAGTCTGGGGACACGACCAAAGCGAGGAACTACAGTCACGCAACCGGATACTCGACAGTACGGGCTTCCGTGCCGATAGTGACTTGTACCCGTCATGATGGCGGACACATGGTCCGTTTATTCTGGAATAAAAAGGAGAATGGTACATAAAGGAGTTTTAAACTCACCGCGTTTTACAAAGGAAAAAAACAACTAAGAACTCCTGTTTTTTTTGTGTATACTTGACAGTTACTGGTGCGTAAATCCTACAGATGTGATGCTCATTTAAAGTTCATAAGACTGGCACACTTTTTAAGCTCTTTGTTTTTATTATTGCTGCTGTCTTAAGTTACTCACCTAAAATTATTTTTACCTGCATCTATGGGGAAACCATAATAATATTATCATGCACTTTTTCGCTTCAGTGAGAGAACGAGGGCATAACCCACCTGTCGTTCGGTGTAAACGCCCTTGAAGCTATTTTCCGCTTGAATTCGTTTGATTTCCATCCAGCAATTTACTTCCAAAACATACATGGCCTTTAGATGTAATAACTCTTTTGAGATTTTTTTTATTGTTTTTCTTTGTCTGCAACCTTAATGTCGGTCCTTTTTTTTTTTTAAATTTTGGGGATAGGTGTGTATATGGGAGGATGGGAAGAAGAATATTATAGTCCCTGATGAGCGCTCTGTATTTTCCCTCCCCTTTTCTCAAGTATGGATAAGCTCACACCACAGTATCTACTCATATTTTTCAATGTTGCAAGGCTCCCTTCTTGGTCTTTCTTCTTTCTAATGATGTAACGGACAATGAATTATGTTCCCGAATTGGAGGGTAAAGAACGAGAGGGGGGAGGGGAGAGATTATTATACTCATCCAACGACCTATTACTTTCAGTGCTGGTAATTACGCCCCTGCCTCACCTCATCCCACCCCATTGCAACACACTAACCACTAGCCAGTCCATGTTCCTTGCTTTGCTCTTTCCCTTTACCTCATCCATCCCGTCTTCCCTATGATTGTGATTCTTCTAGGCAAGTACATGTGTATGTAGGTGTCCCGTGCCAACATCCATGCTTTGAAAGCTCCTAGGGCTGTACCTGGGAACCCACAACAGTGGCGGTACAGAGCGCACCATGTTGTGACTTGCGCCCTCTATGTTTATTTACTTTTCAAATCGAGCTCTCTCTCTTCCAACAGGCATCTCATGCACGCTATTTGTTTTCTTCTCATGTACCCAGCCTGCCTCTCTCTCTCTCTCTCTCTCTCTCTCTCTCTCTCTCTCTTTCTCTCTCTCTCTCTCGTTCTCTCTCTCTCTCTCTCTCAGATTTTTCTCCCTCACTAGCCCATTCCCCTTTCTTCTTTCGCTCTTTTTCTCTTTTCTTTGAAGCCTATTCCCTTTTATCCTTTACTCTTTCTTTCTCTATCTTTAGGGCAGTCTTTTCTCTCCTTAACCCTTCTTTTTGTCTTAACGCCTTTCTGTTTTAGTATCGCCTATCTTTCTTTCACTCCATCACCCTAGCTCCCTCCTTCCTTCTCTCGTTTTTTTCTTTTTCGTTCCTGCTTCATTTTACATCTCCACTCTTCTCATCATAGTTTCTTTCGCACAGTATCTCTTCTTCATGTTCTTCTCTCTCTCTCTCTCTCTCTCTCTCTCTCTCTCTCTCTCTCTCTCTCATTCATTCATTCATTCATTTCCTTTGCCTCTTTCACTGGCATGTTCTTTCTATCTGTTTATACTATTTCTTTCCATGTTTCTACTTCTGCCTCAACTGCCACTTTCACCGCCTCACCCAGTGAGAAAACGATAAGGGAATATGTTTTGAGTTATTCATTTACTTTTCCATACCTGCCATGGTTTCCACGGGCAAAGAATGGGTGCCACCCTCCTATTGTTTGGCCGTTCCTTTCAGTTGTAGGTTTGTACAACAAACACGGCAGGAGAGGCTTATCGGGTAGTTCAGTATACGAAAAAACAAAATCATAGAAACAGATGATGGTAAGAAACGAGAGGAAAGAAAAGGAGTTAAGCTAGTGAAGAGGTGGCTTGGAGGGAGGCAACCCTGTGCGATGATGACATGTACGAAGAACAAAAAATAAAAATGCTTTCGGCGCATTTGACACAATCGTATCTGAAACGTAGGCATAATCCTAGTGATAAGAAAGGTTGGAGTATTTTGGAGCTGATCTTGCGTCCATGGAAGATGCTATTCACAAGGTATCGGGCCTGTCTTATGTGATCTCCTACCTCCATCTCCCCATTTTTTTAAACAAAAATTATAGATTCTATCCAAACCGTGACGACCACACGTGCAGCTTTTGCAGGACGATGGAGCAAGACGTGGGGCCTATAAGTTTTAACCTATGACAACTAGCCCGTCAAATCCTGCTATTCGAGGGGGTCCAAGACCAAAACCCTGACAACAACTTCAAAGACCCCATTTTTCGAAAGGTCCTGGAAAACCTCCTTTCCCTGCCCCCAACTCCCCATCCCAACTTATTCGAATAAAGGATTAGAGTCCCCGACACAAAGGGCAAGAAACATGGTTAAGTTTTGAACTATGTTTTGCTCTGATAGATAGAATAGTGGTCTTGGTGAAATCCCGAAAGGAAGGAATGTTGGATAGGAGGCACTCGAAGATGCTCATGTACACTATGGCCTTGTTAAATACAAAGGAAGGCGGTAGGTGCATTGCAGTGCCGGAAGAAAGAAACTAGCCTACTTCATAAGAACTATTGACGGGCAAAATATCGTCAATTCGCAGTTCGAACTTTGATGGTTGGCTTCAAGGATCAAAGGATGGACCCCGATGTTTGACTCCAAAAGCCAAAGACTGCAACTTCCCACACCTCATTACTGAACAGCTACAACACAAAGCGTAAATTTTCCGCGTGACTTGCCGCTTACGCAACTCTCTGTTTCTTGACAAAATTACAGTCGCGGGCGTGCGAAACGGATTCCACATTGGTGAATCTTCTTGGCACGTGCGCGAGGTATTATGATTTTACGGGCGAGTGAGCAACGGTTTTACGGTTCTACACCTCCCGTACTCACGCCGGCACAGTTCTGGGGGTGAGCATAAGTTTTGCTGTGGAAAGCGGGTAGCTTTTACACCTGATAGGGCTAAGCCAGGTAGAAGGGTGGGTTTATTTAGGGGTACAAAGGTAACGCGGGGGTGAGGTGAGGTGAATGTTAAAGGTGGATGTTGAGAAAGATGGAGGAAAGAACAGAGACAGACGAGAGGTGAATAGAAGTGAAAGGACAATCGCAAAAAAATAAAAGAAAACATTTTAGAAAAGCAGTTTATATCCGTTTAGGTGGAAATCCCAACAGAAAGTCTCGACCATAGAATTATATTTATATGATTTCAAATATATCCGACCTATAATGACTTATAAGTGAACGGGAAAAAGTATTTGGTGCTAGGGTGGCGAAGTAAGACGGAGAGAGTGTGGAAATGTCAAGAATACAGTGACATAAAAATATATGGAGTGGCACTTTAAAGAACTGAATCTGAATGATAATCCAGTATTGTCAAACAAGTAAAAAACAGAGATGTGTACAGAGAGGGAATTAGCGCAACTGTGTGGATCATCAGATGGGAGATAGGCAGTTGAATAGATTATGCCTGCCACATTGTGCCAGAATGTTTGTTTTCATCGACGATGACAGACAAAAGGGCGGACACCAGTAACACTAGGATCAGAAGGGGAAGGGTGCAATAACACAAAACGAAGAAATTCAAGTAATTTTTTTTTAAAATGATTTTGTTTAATATTCAAGGAAATAAGTGCACTGAGCCTCCATTCGTATCACTCTGAAGGTGACCGCCCCTGCCCAAAGACAAGGTCACGTCAATTACACCGCGACCATTCTTGCAGGTTGCAGTAGTAACAGACCAACCTCACCTGGGGTCGGTTAGTTCCATGTTGGGGTTACATGATCTGATGGCTTGACCAAGCCCGGGTCGGCGGAAACGAGCCCAGATGGACCAAAAGGATACTGTGAGTTTCAGTTTTGAGTTCTGAGAATGTCTGAGCTAACAGAGAAGGCACTGACCACCGACAGCATATTACGGCCATATGCCACTGGCAGTGAAAGATAATGTCAGAATGCCAATGGTATAAGGCGAAACTGAGATGTTTACAGACCAGAGCAGCTCCTCCTGGTTTTTTTAAATTGGCATTCAGTTTTAATTTGCGAGGAAGATGTGAATTGAACTGAAATTTAACAAGAAAATCAAATTTCAGATAAAGCACATAAAATAGCTACAGTTCAGATCCAGATCAGTTCGTCCAAAATAGCAATTAAGCTCAGATCAAGTTCACGAGGCTTGAACTTCAGTTCATGAACTGCATTCATATGATCTCAGTTCTACCCAACCCCGGTGGATGAAATAATAAATTTATATGTTGCCCATCGTTGCTGGTTACAGTTCTCTCCCATTGACGAGATAACAGAAACGAGGTGTTTGCGTTGAAAATACCAAACTGTCACCTCGTGCTCAAATCGCCATCAACCAAGTGATTTTATTGGCTTTTGAAACGGGAGGACTCGACAACATCATTAATAATTCATTCGGCGTAAAGTTTCTCTTTGCTCGCGTATTGAAACACCCGAGGCCGTAAAATCAGACGGTATTTTCGTTTCAACATAAACAACGCTATCTGTCCGTTTGTATTTGGTAAAGTATTATGTCCGGGATTTGCAGAAATTCGAGCCTCCGTTATGTGATATGGCCCGATGGTGGTGTTTGCCCATAAATAACCATGTCCATTGAAAACGGCGTTTTACTCGTAACACACGGAGGTAACGTGCACCATCAGCAAGTTCGTATCGTTTGCACATTATAGCAAAGACTTGAAAATGTTCGACCTTTGCTTCTGATTATGACCCTTGAATAAAGTAAATAATGAGTGGACAATTTTATTTTTTTTTTATATTGCCGTATCAGCCCCAAAAGACGAATTGCCTTGACATTAGACCAGAATATAAATAAGATTGTTCTTTTCACTGAAGGTTTATGTTTGGATCTCATAGAAATTTAAGCACTGGTTTTTATATATATTATAACTGTAGCACAAGACATAACATCGCTCACTGAAAGTCTCCACTAGTTCTCGTATCATATAAATCACCACCAAATTAAACAACTAATAAACTACATGAACAATAATTGTTCCATGAACATTTGTTTTTTTTTCTTTGAATATCTAAGAAATTTAAGCTTTATGCTAGTTCTGATAATTATGAACAAGTGTTAGTATATTTTTTAAAAAAAGCCCACCTGGAGGGGAAAAAAAGGCCAAACTGTGCCCAGGTAATGGGTGTACGAAAAACCTCTGCCAGTCAGGCGTTGATGATGGATAAAACAAGGAAGGGGTTTGGTACCAATAATACTATTCTCAGCGTGGTGCCCTGTTCTGACACTTTTTATAACTCGGAACACATAAGAAAGGTACCATGCCATACCGACATTTACCATCTCTACTGTAAGCCTCCCGTTATTACAGTGTTCTCTTGAGCTTGTTTTGTATTCTCACTACAATGGTTTAACAAGTCTATCACAATAAAACTTCTAAGAAAACGGATTGAGATAATGTTTTTTCAACAAAATCTCGTACACAATGCACTCAAGATTTTCTTCTTGCAATGACAAAATGTTTCATTATGAAAAAAAAAGGAAGAAAAACATATCTTGCTTAAAGCCAGAATAAAGGCTGCAATATGAAATATTTAATGGCCTTGTTTTGTTTTCGCATCATAAAATATACCACAGCGTCTTAAATTTCATGCCCATAATTATACACTATTCTATTATTTTATATCCTATGATAACTTGCGATAACAAAAATTCTCTACAACAAACAAGAGGCAAGAACAGCCGAGTGTTTTCAGAAAGTCTTGTGGCGAAATCTCATGCGATATCTCTAAAACATGGCCTAAAATTTCACGATTTTGTCTTTTTCGCCGGACATCTTTTACACTTTCAGACTATCTAAGTCGTCTTTCGGACAGTAAATATTCAATTGTAGTCACAAATCATGCAAATTATAGCGCGAAATTGAATATGTCCACCATTAGGGGATTATCACTCATTATGTTCGTACGATGGCACTGCGTTATTGTAACTGGCAGTGTGATCTGATATAGTAGGTTAATGCACTGATTCCCAACAAAACCAGAAAGGTAATGCCATATCGTCATTCTAGATAGTCAAAATACACTGCTCACAAGAACAGGTAGGCTACTACATCATGGAAACCGTTGAAAAATTGCTCGGTAGTTGCTTTAAGTAAAAACAGAAGTGGCAAAACAGAGTGATGCCTCGCTGCACGTGTCAGAGTCGTGCCCAGTTAGTCTGCTCACGATTACCTTACCAATAAACGCTGACACCTCCTAAATGCTCACATGTTGTTGCTATTAGCAAAACGCGTACTACCAAAAGATTTCCGGGTTGGTGAGGAAAAAAGCAAGAGTAAATCATTAGTAGACAAAACAGCAGCTGAAGGGGGAACAGAGGGTAGTGCTTATGACGCATTTGTTATATTTTAAAGGCCAGTATTTTATTCCTTTGATCGCGTCCTCTGTTTCTTTCTGCTTTAAAATGCATAAAGAAGGTACAGGGCCATTATTCCGCCACTTTGGTTTACATGTCCATTAACATGTTTGGCTCGAAGCGATTACGGATGAATTGATTTTCATCAGTTGCTGAAAGCTGTAATCGTTGCCCTAAGGCATCTGCTCCAAGATTAAGAAAAAGAAAACGGCACGATCTATTTAAAGAATTACAAGCATAACTTATGTGTAATCCAAGCACGACAGAAGCCCACAAGACGTAAATATAGGAGATTTATTGATTCACAGACTTATCATATGGATGATTTCATCACATAGTCCTTGGAGACATGACATGCTCTGTTTACGAAACAAACTGACCCTTTCTAGATCAATAGTTCTTTATTTACTCAAGCTGTCGTTTATTCACTGATAGCTTTGATAAAAATTATAATGCACTGCTAATAGTAAAAATCCTTTAAAAGTATCAAATTACTGCTGACAGCTTAACTTGTTACGTAATCTATATCCATATGCCACCATGATGAGTTAGGAACAAGGATATCTGAACAGGAAGACTTTGGTGGGATGCGGTGGAGTCATGCCGTAAGCCTACAATGTATCTATTGCCTAGACTACAATGAGCTTTCAAGAGAGACGCAACATAAACAAAACAGATCATAAAAGAAGTGATCTTACTATGAAAAACCCCCTAGAACATAGACCATTATGAATTCACACAGAGACAGCCAACCAAATAAGCAAACAGGCTGAAAACCAGACAAGCAGGCAGCAGGTTTACGGTCAGGCTGGCGGACAGACACACAGAAATACTGACAGACCGATGAACTCAGACCTGAAGAGAGCGACATCTAAATCGGGGAGCTTTGTTTTCGTCCAAAAACAGACTTTTTGATAGCCGGCACTTTCAAATGTCACGCATGATACGTGACGTCTACGGGTCTCCATTACCGGCCACCCTAAAATTACGACAGTTTATTCACGCTAAAACCACAACAACGCCGCTATTTCCCGCTGGCTTCCTGCTTGGCTTTTAACCCGGCGTTCAGCGATAGCGGGGCTATCATTATGCCAAATAGCAGCAATGACATAAACAGCAAAAACACAAAACCGTCCATTGTTCCCTGCGTCAATTTGCCTTAATTACGCGCCACCCCTAGTGCTGCTTTGGAGTCTGGGCTTACAGGCAAAGGGAAATCGGCGTTTTATTGGTGCGCTTCGGATTGGCACAGTCTCTGTTCCCCGTTAGAGTGATGGTATCATTAACATAACAACAGCTCCCCTCTCTCCTTTGTCAACACATTATTGTCAAAAGTGGAATGTAGATATTCGCGGTTTTGCCACTCATTATCTTCCAGCTTACAACTGTTTGTGCTGGGGCTGACAAATTACGTCAGCTCACACCTACGACCCAATTCACATAATTCGCTTGTCATCTATGGGAATTACAGGCGGTACAGAGATTTATTTTTTCCCCCCTTACACTCCTATTGCAGTTTCAGCTCGGCGCCAGTTTTTTTGGCCCTTTTTCCCATGTCTCAATGAAAGGGAGCTAGGAAGAGCGTTTTCGGAATGGCTGGAAAGGAGTCATAGCATGAACGCGAGAAATGGGGAGTGCAGAGAGACAGAGAAAATCAAAGAGAGAGAGAAAGGGATAGGGGTGAGTCTGAAATGGCCGATTAGATCCCCTAAAAAAAGTTCATAATTCTACCGTTTTAGAACCGAGCTATCAATATGCATGCAGATTCGGGGGCAGCCCAGGGATTGTTGTGGCCAGCGCACAAAAATAACACAGAGGAAAAGAACGCATAATTATCATAGCCATGACTCACAGAGCGTCCGGGATCCTTTCCACGCCCTTCGAGTTAAGCTCCCTCCTCCCCCCTTTCCAATTCGCTTCCCCTCCCCCCTCCCGCCACGCACACATACACTACCCCTGTCTAATCCTTTGAAATAATCTTTAAAAGTCTCGCCAAGAAATTTTTCAAAAAATCTTTTCACTCCAACAGTTATGTGACATCACTCCTATCCCAGATTCCAGCTCTGTGGCAAAATAAAAAGAAATCCTCAGAGTCGCCCAACTCAAAATCCGGAGTATGAGAAGTGGGCATGAATTACCATTACTCACATCCGCCGAAATTATGAGAGAGATAATGAGAGCTACTTAGAAATAGTGATGGGCAAGATCCGAATCCTATACTCGAATCTTAAAATCGGTGTGGATTCGAATCCTTCAGTTCACGAGAAATTTAAAGCAAAAAAAAAAAAAAAGGTTCGGTTTGTAAGAAATCCCTATGTCAACTTAATATTAAAATTTGGGTCTTTGTCCATTTGTACAGATGTAAAAAATTAGTTTTATTTAAAATGAAAATATATTATTAAAGAGCCGATGTAGAATATAGTGGCTATTTTCTTGTCATTCTAATAAGTGCACGCGGAAATTCCATAGCTATCTCGCCCCTCCCCCCTCTCCCTCCCTTTCCGCCTCCCATCGGGCTTCGAAACCGGATTCGAATTAATCGAAAGCTAGCTCCGGATTCGAATCTTATAGGATTCGATTTTGACCAATCCTACTTAGAAGACAAACGCGAGCTGGCTGAGTTCAAATCTGAGCAGTCATAACAGCAACACATTCGGCCACGCCACCGCTTCCACTCGAGTGGTCTCCATTCCCCCCGCTAAACAAGCAGGACAAACCATCTTGGAAATCAATCCAAACAGCCAACTACCAAAGGGAGAGAAATCCCTTTAGTAAGGCCAATTACTCGTCCTGTGTAGTATTAATTCCGATGCAGCCATTTTCCGCAATACTCGTAGTGCGCCTCCATAATGTCCCTCAACCCGAAACATGGTGAATGCCATGAATTCATGAAACTGTCTGCAAGAAGTTCCATGCTAACCCTTTATATCAAAAATCTATCTTGAACTTTATCTCGGCACTGGATTTTCGAATCAGATCTACACTATAAAAAAAAGTTATATACATTAGATCTCAAAAACATATAGTCTATACTTTGACTTTCGAAAATATAGGGAAACCTGCATTGTTTCTATGCCTTGTTGCCTTCCCTTCAGTGTCAAGCTCAAAGATAAAGACTCTAGAATTACTTCCAAGAAGCGACATCATTGAACATAAATTTGTATACATACAGCTCCGCCTGTGAACGTTCAGCTTCAGAGAGCCTGATAGGAAAACGTTCAGCTTCAGAAAAACTGCTAGGAAAAATGAAAGAGTCGTGAGAATGAAAGCAAGATATCTGCTAGAATTCACTCCCGAGACCAGAAAGGAGTGGCAATAAATGGAGGTCTACGAAAACGCTGTGAGATCAACGACGTACAGTATCATGTATTTTTCCTAATCCTGGATAGTGGATACAGTCTTCAGATAGAGGCCTCAATGGTAAAGGACTAATTCATGAAATCGCTGTAGGTAAAATGAACCCCAAATCATGCATGCATAGTGTATCCTTCTCCCGTGCCTAAAACATGTTATAGTAGCCTAACAGGGTTGTGTCTATGATTGCAGAATCCTTGGGCAACTTTCGTACAGAGACTGTTAACAAATGACACTGCAATGATGTCAATGTAAATGCTAAAGAAAAAAAAAAACAAACTAATCGTTATGCACATTGTATCTTTGGTCATGATGCAGGCGGAGGTATGATCAAAAGTGTCCCAATTCGTCACTTTGTGTAAACTTAAAGGCCAGTGCCTGGGAAATGCCGTCAGCTGTTTGAGGTCCCAGGACGGTGGGTCTGGAGAGTCCTCGCGCGGATGGCACGAGCATGCACGGACGTTCCGGCAAACACAGGGGACACGTGACACGATTATGATTCATCCGGGCCTCTAATTGTCTCTACATCTTAGACGGTTTCTTGAATAACTGGAATCAAGCAATCAATGGCAACGCCCACCCCCTTCTCATTCTCCTCCTCCTCTTCTTTTTTTTCGCGTGCGATATGGTGACTGGGGCCTGATCCTAAATGCTGTGTGATTAAGACATGACACCTCCGGCTCGATAAGATTAAGCTTCACCCGACAAAATGGATTCCAGCGTAGCTCTAATGTATCAAAGAATGAATCAGCTTGAGGAATTATCAAGCTATGACCATATGCAAACGTCTTTGTGCATCAGAATTAAGCCAGGGTCTGTCTTGTCACTTACTCCCTTGAGGATATACATTATTATCAAGAGTGTTCCTAATCTCTTTACCGTATACTAAAATGAGTCACATCAAAAATTAACTTATATGGATTTAATTGATGTTTTATCTATGTTCAAGTTGACTTACGTTTTGTTTAGTAAAGTTAGACTTATGTCATTCTTGGTTTCGTCCTTAAATCTTGTAACCTTCATTACTGAGCTGTATGGCCATTGCGGCCTGAGAGTCCTTGGCAGATTTTAACAGCTGGCTGTTAACAATTAAGATTTAAGAGCATATGATTGACACTTGCGGTTTTTTTTGTTTTTTTTTTTGTTTCTGGAATGCCATTTCACTTCTCTTCCTCACTCGACTCACATATGAAGGAGTAATATTTTGTGCGACTTTTCAAATGAGGAAACCAGGCCGGGCGCTGCAACACAGTGATCAGCAATGAATGTTATAATGGACTTAATTTGTATCTTGTACAGTAAGAATGAAATATGTTATTCAGATTGTCCGTACTTTTACTGATGACAGCAATGTAAAATTCTGCTCGAGTTTAACAATAAATTCTCGACACTACGAATTGAAGGATTTGTTTCAGTTTGTTATGGGTGTCTTTGAACTTTATTTCTATACAATAAATACAAATTTCCGCAGAATGGCAAGAATTATGATTCTTGATCAGCTTGTGATGGTCCCAGTCCTTTTTCCTGTTTGTGACTCCATTAGCTCTGTGGGGTATTCACAGGATTGGCAATAATCCACTGTAGTTGACTGTCATGAGGTAACAGAGAGGTTGCTCGAGTGTCACTCACGGCTTCAGTATTTTCAAAACGTATTAGTGTCTTCAATCCAAAAATATGTTCAGGTGGAACGCGTTGAGGAGAATGGAGAAGGGAGCAAGAATTATTATAATAGCCAGAGACTGAAAGTTTAAAGACCATGTAGGCCAACAGAAATGAGTGGGTTCAGGACAAAATGCAGTGAATGCTATCAGATTCTGATGGATATGTCGCTTTCTTCCTCGAATTTCCTCAAACGTAGCTGTT
>JAWQUT010000412.1:523072-538713 GCA_033807755.1 Ellobium chinense | reverse complement strand
CCCCCCCATAAAAAATCCCGCACGAGCCTTCAGCAGGTCTGGTCTAAAGCGTATTCTTTGGCTCCACCATTGCTGGAAGCTGTTCTGTGCATCCTATTGCTTAATACATACAAATTAGTAGCTACTGAGCTTGGAACTTTCTCATGCCTTGGTGCAATACGGTCAGTGTTGGTGTTGAAGTTGTTGTTGTTGTTGTTGTTGTTGATGACGGTGTTGTGGGTGACGCTGCTTGAATTCATCGGACACGTAATGAGAATAATGCAATTTGTAAGTCTCGTACCCTGGTGACTGCCCGCTCACGCGACTCCACACTATTATTACCCCTGCAGACCTGTTCACTCTAGGACTTTTTCCACTCCCTGAGGAGCATACAATGCCGCAGCTTTTTACAGGAGATGATCACTAGCATTCTGACAATATCTTCCACTGCTTATAGCCAGGTACCCATTTTACAGACAGATGGACTAATGGAAAATGTGAATAAAATGCTTTCCCAAGGCACTTCCAACACGACCGCGTTCGGGAATCGAACCCTCGACCTTTAGGTCTTGAATCCAATGCCGTAATCGTTTGGCCATGTTCTTCATGTTGCCTTCACACTGAGCTTGGAGAGTGTTTTACAATTTCTGGAGCGGACCAGGAGAACGTTGTCGATCCCCTTAGAGTTCAGGTGGTCCAGACCAGATACATTAGACCAAAGTGTTTATTTACACATCCCGAGTGTTTGTTAATCTAGCGGAAGCTCAGACCATAAAACAGCTTAGAAGACTTTCTTCTTCATTACCAACACTAATTTCTTTTTCAATACAATTTCGTCCGTCCTCTCAGCATGGGCAGAGGCTAAAGAGTTCAGGAATACAAGAAATGAGGATGTGCTGGAAGGCTGTTGACTTCTGTCTTATCATCACATGATCCACACACAAGACACCTGTAACTCCAAAAACTTCGCCTTGCAGGTAAACTGTTATCTTCGTCTTGATTTATAATCATTTTCATATCATTGTAAATACTGCTAAACGCTGTGATTTCGAAACGATCTGTTCAAATGCATATTCGCAACAAAAACAAAACAATATTGTTATCAAACGTTTGTTTATCTCCTTGAAAAAAAAATGAAGCATGACACAAGAACATCATCGTAAATTAAACAAAGACAAAGACCGCAGGTTATGTGTTTAGTAAAACTGATGCCTGTTATAGCGAAACATGAAATATGTTATAACCAACTGATGAAAGGATAAAAACCACAACCCTCTGGCACAGTCTCATACGGAGATTCCTCGACGATGCTGGTGTTGGAATAACAGATATGGATCTTTCCCCCCCAGGACAGTTCTTCCTCAAGAACGTCTCGCAATGACAAAATCTGTAACGGAGCTTCCCTCTCTGTGACAGAAATTCCTTAGGGAATGTATTTCCTGTGATACAGTATCAGCAAAAAGGTTCAAGGTTTGGGGAAGAGAGAAGTTTTAAAGGATGTGGTAGGAGTACAATTTTCAAGCTATGTATTCGTTGCAGGGATGTAATTCGTGAGAACTGAGAAGGAATGAAGCTGAGGCCACGACGGAGTTAGTGAGGGGCAGGGAGGGGCTAACAGCAGTATGTCTCTAGCATGAGGTTCTATAGGATGATAAAGTAACCACAGTTTCTTTCTTACTGCATGTGCCTTTCTTTATTCTGTTTCAGATGCAGTATCAAAGGTTGTGATCATCTATGTAGGAGAAAGAACCAATGGAGAAATGCGTGAAATTGGAACTTTCACCTAATATATAAAATCGTCCAGAACGACTCGTTACTCCACCGCCCCCTCTCTCTCTCTCTCTCTCTCTCTCTCTCTCTCTCTCTCTCTCTCTCTTTCTCTCTTTCTCTCTCTCGCTCTCTTCCCAGGAACACACCCGGTGACTTCGGACACCAAAATCATCAACGAATTTTACAAACAAAAACAATCTCTTCTCTTCACCTGATGGAAACAAAGCTTTTCCGAGTCTCAGCACGACACGATGAGCATGTTTAACATTTCCCGTTTGAAATCTCTGTGGGGTGTACCTAACACATACATGCACAATTATCTTAGTGGGGGCAAAAAAAAAAGGGGGACAAAATAGCGAGAACAGCAAAAACTTTTCGCTTTCGGGCAGCATGTTCATTAATAGCCCTCGCTGGTTCCTGAGTGCACAACTCATAAGCTAAATTGTTCCATCTGGGTGATGATGGTTTGGCACGAAGAACAAGGAATCAAAGATCGCTTCTTCACGTAATTCTACATAACATGGTCTGCCCTCTGTCTTGTCTTTTTTTTTTGGTAACTGTAGGGTCAAACCTTCTGTCATGACATCTTTTCAGGTCATTTGTTATGAGAGAGGAAAAGGTTTTCAACAGAGAGAGAGAGAGAGAGAGAGAGAGAGAGAGAGAGAGAGAGAGAGACTGAAGTGAAAGGGACAGAGAGAGAGAGAGAGAGAGACAGTGAGAGAGAGAAGGAAATAGAAAGGGGTGATGACANGGGGGGGGGGGGGTAGAGAGACTAAGAGGCAGAGATGGGGAGAGAGATTCACAGTAAGGTCAGCTGTGTGGGGTAATAAAAACAGAAGAGAAACCAGGCAGGGACAAAAATGTTGAATCCATTGACTGAAAAAATACAAGAGACTACAAAAGAAAAGACGATATCCAAAGAAAGACAGACACAGATACAGGAGGAAATCACACCCACGAAGATCCAAGGCCATAACCACATTGTAAACTCGTCTTCTCCTCTCTTCCCAGTCTAATTCCAGATTCTGTGGCAAGCATTTTGGACGAGTCCGGCCAATTCGACATTACTTTTTGTGTCTATTATGATGGTCACATAGTCCTGACTAGATATCTTTTGGCTGACGGCATCCTACTCATTCGCTGCAGGGGTTACTAAACTCAGAAAGACAGGGAGGGAGNGTGGGGTAATAAAAACAGAAGAGAAACCAGGCAGGGACAAAAATGTTGAATCCATTGACTGAAAAAATACAAGAGACTACAAAAGAAAAGACGATATCCAAAGAAAGACAGACACAGATACAGGAGGAAATCACACCCACGAAGATCCAAGGCCATAACCACATTGTAAACTCGTCTTCTCCTCTCTTCCCAGTCCTCTCTTCCAGATTCTGTGGCAAGAATTTTGGACGAGTCCGGCCAATTCGACAAATTGGCAAGACATTACTTTTTGTGTCTATTATGATGGTCACATAGTCCTTACTATGTATCTTTTGGCTGACGGCATCCTACTCATTCGCTGCAGGGGTTACTAAACTCAGAAAGAGAGGGAGGGAGTGGAGGTGGAGGAATAAGAGAAGATTGCTATGGGGTTGAAGTAATGAGCATAATAAGAGAAACGTGAAACGTGACTAAGGACGTATGATAGACAGGAAGGGAAGTAGTAAAATTTGTTTTTAAGAAAAAAGGGGGGAGGGATAGATGAAGGCCAAAGAGCAAGGATGCGAACTGACGCGGCAAAGAATATTCATTAGGGAAATGATCTCCGCTCATATTTCTCTCTCCAGTCCAGGCAGGAAAGAGGGCAAAAACAACAAAACAAAAAACAAACGCGTGGCAAATAGAGAGAAAGAGAGAGACAGAAACAGAGAGAGAGAAGATATAAGGATGTAAACACCTAGTGAGTAGCTTGAAATCTTCATTATATTTCAGGTGCTCACAGCATCATGTAGAAACATAGATTTCTTCAGCCCAAATTGTTTACAACCGGTTTTCCTTAAGCACCCGCGCTGCCGTTAATTAGACAGGTATTCCCGAAAGATTATGCCATAGGCATGAAATTTGGAAACGACAAGGCGAATACATCCGTTAAATTGACTTGCAGCATTGGGGAAGGGATGGAGTTTATAAACAAAACACATATACAAAAAAGAAAAAAAAAGAACACTCTGCTTGCTGTGATATACGGTGGCTAATGTACAGAAGAGACTGGAGACAAAAAATAGCAACAATAAAGCCAAGAAATTATTTTTCTTTTCTATTTACCTGTCATGCATGTTGAGAGGAACATTTAACAGGCCAATTACAGACACTGCTATGAGCTGAGTTTCTGACGCTGTTCCTTTGGGGATTTCCTTTGTCTTCTTCACTGATGAGAGTCAGGTCTTATATTCTGGTCTTAGTAAATCTCTGCAATTCTAGCTTCTGTTACATTGAATTCAGTCAAAGCCATATCTTCTTTGTTGTTTGTCAACGTCTTTCCATCACAAATTTGTTCTTCAGTGTATATATATCCATCACTTTTTCTGAAGGTCGGTCTTTTCAGAGATCCCATATCTGATCAATTTTTCAAGACATCATCACCAACATCCCATCGTGGTAATAAATGTTCGTCTTTCTTCACTGATTAGCTGTCTGTTGTCAAGAAATATTTGTCATTGCTGTTTTTGATTCTTTCCCCACAAAAGACTCGTCTCAAGAATGTCAGCGTCTAACACTGCATTCAAATATGTCACAAACAAATAACCAGGTAGTACATCCTGATCCTGATGAAATCATCCGTCACTGTTTTTGAAAGCAATGTTGTTTCAGGAGACATAAATGATTAAAGAATATTCAGGCTCAATATAACTGTCAGCTTTTTTTTTTTCATTACACTACACGTTAAGATTCACCACTGAAGCAAATCGAATAATCTGATTATCATAAAGGAATCGTTGAGTTCCCACTGTATGTAAAGCATGGACTCATTTTGAATATCACTGAAAGCTGTTCAACGAATTCAAGCCACATCCCCCTATATATATATATATAAAAACATAATACACATTCAAAAATTTGCTCTTTCTCACATTATTTATGGAGATGGTTACCGCCACGATTATCAAACTATTAGATCTATGATAATATGCTGATGGCAACTGAAATCTGTGCACTTCCTTTCAAGAAATATGCGAGAGTGTACACACTGTCATAAGAGCAAAGGAAATCCGGAAGACCGAACTGGAACTGGACCTGACGAATAGATTTAGAAGATGGACGGTTGGCCTAGATGTAATGTTGCCTAAATCAGTATCCTCTTTTACTGTTAACAGGTGGTGCCGTGAAGGGATGGCGCCACACCCAGAGACCTGCTTTAATCGCTTATCACCATCTACCATCTTCTTTATCTCCTCGACAAAAAAACAAAAAAAAACCTCCTCGAAGCTCTATTACTGGACGTCGTATCTGATAAGCTTCTGATTAATTTGCCATTATCACTAGCTCGATATAAGAATATGGTTGGTCGTGGGAGGTTCAAAACTGGATGCATTCTCTGGAAGGTTGAGCTAGTCTCACAAACATGCTGTTTATACGCAAGAGTTAGCAAGACCAGCTCTAGATGGCCGGTTGAAATGCCATCCATTTTCATACTGTGAACATTAACATGATAGATGACTGTTCTTCAATACAAACATCATTATTATCATATATAAAGAGATGCAAACATTGATTATTTGGAAAGGTTTATCCACAGTACTGACGACGCTCTGCTGGTTTCTAGGTTGAAAGGACAAAGATCATGGGCACTGTGATTCACCTTTCCGAATCAAACAACCAGGACAAACAATCTCGTACTTGCTTTGGCCTAAGAGTGAAGCAGAGCTTTGATAAGAAATGGGTATCGGTTGGCCTTATTTAGCTAACAGAATTTTTTTTTTATCTTTTCAGAGAAGTGAATAGTATACCAGATTTAAGTAGTTTTCAGGGTCCTTAATCCATCTCTATCGTCTTTGTTGGCTCATTTGCATGCCCCTGACCTCTTCATAAACTTTTCATATGCCCCAGAACTTTCTGCAGACTGACTAAATAGTCGGAATGCTGGCTTCAGACACAATAGATAGATTAGTGCAGAATGTATAAACCCGATGATGGGTGTTGTCGATGGTTAATCTTATCCACACCAAATCGGCCATTAACGATACACCAGATTAAGTATTTCTAAAGATATTTAGTTCAGACCGAAAATCCACTATCTGCCTTTCAAAATGTAGACTCCATACCTTACATTTCCTGCAGTCACCTTTTCCATAGACACACTGTTTCGCTTTAACACTGTGAGATACATAAAATCTCGTCCTTATCCAACGTGAACAGACCTTGCGCCGTGCAGATGGTGCCAAAAACATGTTAAGATTCACCACTTAAGCGATAAGACAAGCCGCAAACAAAAGAGAAATTATCCACATATCTATGCCGAAATCACACCCCTTGAGTGAAAAGTAAATGCCACTACAGGTTTGGAGTAAGCATGATGTCTGAAAGATTTACAAGGAAAGTTGCCAACACTTGCACCAAAGCAACAAGGAAAAAACAACAATAATAACAGCCCCACTAGTGCGAAAGTCTTTTGAGTGGTAGAGACAAGTAGTCCTGACGTATCCATAAAACGAACGAGAGCTCTTCAAGGTAAGCGAACTCTGTTAAGAGTAAAAAAAAAAATGGGAAAAAAAAATTCCTGTTCCACAAATGTTTAAACTGATGAAAGCAGAGGCATACAAAAAGACCCAGGCCATCTCAGAGAATACTGTCTTCGCCAGGTGAGACGAAGGAGCCAGCTCTTGAGGTTTGGAGATGGCGGTAAGCAGAGGGAGAAAGCAGACAAAAAACTTAATGAAGAAGTTCACGTAAACTAGCAGGGGGTCCCTGATACACTTTGTGATTCAGGGCTTGGGGTTCTGAGAGTCTGAGAGAATGAAGGGAGATGAGAGCGAGAGAAGAGAGAGAAAGGGAGAGAGAGAGAAAGAGAGAGAGAACGAGAAGATGATTGAAAGGTGGGTAACGAGGTGAGTAACAGAGAAACTTCATCTATATCAAAGAATATGTTGAAATACCTTGTACCCGAGTAATTATGTGGAATCGAAGAAAGACAGAGCATGAATTCACGACTACAAAAGGCGGAAGGAGGGAAGGGAAGACAAAAAAAAATAACGGAAAGAAAGATGGCAGAGGAGAAAACAATAATTAAACTAAAAAGAAAGGGAAGGGAAGCGATGGAGATTCTTTCATGAAGAATTTAATACTGATCTGCTTAGCTCACCATGGCAAACCTAATCGAATGAAAACAAAGGCGAATACCAAGAACAAGAGAGAGAAAGAGAGCGGAGAGAGGGGGAAAGCATGGAGAGAGAAAAAAGGTGAGGGCGATGGAGAGATAGGAAAAAAGACTTGGATGAGCAGTGAAGATCCTCAGCTGAAGAATTTTGCTCATCTAATCAGGTTTTCATGTTTATTGAAGGAGAAAAAAGAGTGCATGTGAGAAAGAGAGAGAGAGAGAGAGAGAGAGAGAGAGAGAGTGAGAGAGAGAGAGACAGTGAGAGAGAGGAAAGAGGGAAAGACAGAGAAACGGGACATAAAATAACAGGATGACGATAGGAAACTACAGCTGATGATGGGAAAATTAAGGAATTCACGCCCCTTCAGCCACATTGAAGTATATGTTAATATACCTAATCATCATGTTACTTGAAGAAAGGAATACAAGAGAGAAGATAAGAAAGTAAGAAAAAAGAGAGAGAGAGAGAGAGAGAAGAAAATCGAGCGTAAGAGCGTATAGAACTTGAGAGATAGGTAAAAATGCAAGAGGCAAACGGGCAAGAACGAATCTCCAACCTTGCTGAAGAATTATGCTGATCCGCCTAATCACTCCGTTAATCGAGGGAAAAACAAACCCAATCACTCAGAGCCAGTGAGGAACTGGGAGCCTGGAGGCTTAAGTATGATAGAGGACAAACATCAGTATTTACTCACGTTCGAGCCCGATGAACGTGCATAAGGAATAGAAGGGCAGGACAAGAGTGAGCATAATTCGTAGAGAAACTGCGTTCTGCGTAGATGAGCTTGTATTACGGCCGAGAACCCAGCATCAGAGGCAGAATAATATTCACGTCTGAGTATCGTCTACGAACAACGCCGCAAGTCTCAGCAGTAATGCTTATGAGATAAATGACTGTTCGCCCGATGGTAGCGGTCGCTTACTTGCGAGCTTCACAGCTGACAGAGCCACGGGCTTCTCCTAATGATGTTACATCGCGTGCATTTTTTTATATTATTATGACAGGCTTGCCACATAGGACCTTGTCTAGTGTCACGGCCCCTGATACCCACACAGCTTACAGAGCAGACAGGGAAATATGAGAGCATTAGCAAGCTTAAGCACCGCGTCTGGTGAAAAAGGTATCTCTTGTGTCATATTACCGACGGTGCATTTTATTAGTGTCACAGTTACGTGTACACAAAGGCGGTCTAGAGCTGCCTAAAGCTCATTACTGTTATGACCTTAGGCCCCAGCTGTCACCCTGATTGGAATAAAATGTATTTAAGATGCCGCTATCGCGGGTGTCAAAGGAGTTGTCGGCTCTTCTGAGGTATTCGGTCTGTCATGTGACAAGTTTTCTTACTTGTTGTGGTGAGGTAAGACAAATCATCTCAATACACAGTTCGTGTACATTCAAACGGAGAGTGGAATGGAGGATGAAATCATAAGAGCAATGGGGCATTAGATTCTGCTTTTATTCTGAAGGCTGATAATGGATAGGAAACTCTTGTCCAGAGAGCGAGGCAATAGAAGATGAGACCATATAGCAAATGTTTCGGCTCTTTTGCTTCCTGACACTCCCAAGGAGCTGATCTATACTTGCGTCATGACTCCTAAGTGTCCTTTAGCTGGCATTTCTTTTTAGGCCTGGACAGAGATTCGAACCTAGGACCTCCAGTTTTTAATTCCTTGCGGCATATCTTCTCGGCAACAGAGAAGCCATGCTAATATAATGACACTCTGATATTTGCACACGCTTTCTCTCTCGCATAACAGACAGTATTATTTATTTTTCAGTTTAATCTTGCAATCTCACATTACGCATAACTGACATTTGGCCAAACTAACATTTTCAAAAAAATGTGAGTGTGACCCTTTACATGTGTGCAGATCAAAATATAACCAAACGTTATGAAAAACCTTCACAC
The DNA here is from genome assembly GCA_033807755.1 of Ellobium chinense. Classification (NCBI taxonomy): domain Eukaryota; kingdom Metazoa; phylum Mollusca; class Gastropoda; order Ellobiida; family Ellobiidae; genus Ellobium; species Ellobium chinense. The sequence goes on along the minus strand of JAWQUT010000412.1, from coordinate 529,743 downwards.
TGTTGAAAAACTTCATACCGTACATCCATCTATTTGTCAGGCCACGTTTGTCTACTAAACCTCAAGGCCTTGGTCAAGAGTATACCCTATCAAAAACAAGGCTTTCCTTGCACTTAAGCAATAGATCGTTTTTTGAAGCGGAGATCCCAGTCCCAGACGGTGTCTACGACATAATTAGTAACGTAACGCCTGCTACAAGACGCGCAGTGCACTTTTGTACTTAGAAAATTAGGACAGGAAGAGCAGCAGCTGGTAGACACTAGACAAAGAGCATAGAAAAACGTCTCCAGGGACTACGAAAATTCAGGAGCCCAGTGTTAGACAGTGCAAGAAAAGTATTGAATAAGCAGTAAACTGTACTCGACAAAGAGCTTACAAAACCGTCTCCACGTACCTACGAATTTTCAGGGACCCAGGGCGAGAAAGTGCATGAAAATAGCCTTCGTGTACACTGAAAATGCAGTGAAGGTATAATAAATCGTGTGAACAACTTTACCATACTTGGAACTCGCACCGTACTTGGTGGTATGTTTCAACGGACGCTCTATGCGGCCCCACCCTTTCAATTTTTTCTCTGGACAATCATTTATGACTGAGGCGCTATATATGGAACTCGATGATAAACCATAAATCCTGTACACCTTGCCTTTTCGGTACGATAGGGGTGCTTCGTCACTCTTCGTCACTACCCTTCTTACAAACCTGAAGATCAGCTCTTCGCTCAGTAAACCTAGAAGATTTTAAGAGTAACCACGGTCGCATGACTCTGGCAGCTGCTGTTTATTTACGAACAGTTGTGCGCCAATTTCCTCAACGAGACTACTAGTCCCTCGCACGAGAAAGATGTTTACAAGAGATAGATTAACATGTTTTGATATTGTGTCATGTGTGTTTGAGGTGTAGGCGTGCGGGTGCGGGGATGCGCACAAGTATGCACACTGAGTTAGTTAATGTAGGGGTAAAAGACTGAAGGTTTGCTTTGAGTGTGTGCACAGAATTGCCACTCGTGGGGATTTTTCCATATACTAGGGTTAAATTGCGTCCAAAAAGCTATTTTCGACTTTGCACGGAGAACATTGTTTTTGGTAAGTTTGGGAAATATCGTAAAATTAGGGATAAACTGGGGGGAAAATGCCTGATTTATTCGTTCAACCGTTAAACTGCAGCTCTTCTTTTTTCCCACTAAATTTGCTTCAACAACGGTAGGGGGAACTTAAGGGAAAAACGTCACTCGCGCTGTAGAGGAAAAGCACATGACCAGAGTGGCAACAGTGTGTGTATGAGAGAGACCTGGAAATGGAAGAACAAAGTTAAAAATACAATGCGTTGTTGAAATCTAACGTTGAATATAGGCTGGGTGTTGAAGCATTTCTCTGCCTCGTACCACTCCGGTAGGAACTGGGATTCAATAGCCGCGACTTGTAAACTTGGAGGTAAAATATTCCACTATTAAAAATAAAACCTATTGTGCCATTAACATTTTTTTATGAAAATACAAAAGAAGTTAATAAAAAATGATTTTGCTTTGGAACACAGTGAGAGGAACAAGGAGTCAATTTCCGTGACTTGTAAATAATCAGATAAAATATTCCATCATCATCACCACCACAACAATAAAACTGATCTGTTGTGTCAGTTACAATGTGCAATACTTTTATTGAGCCCAGACAACATCGAGTTGTACAAAAGCAAAAGTAATGATCTTAATAATTCATCCGATCACCCACTCATCAAAACCAGTTTATCGTCATTCGCTCTACTCCCTAAAACTGTCATGTAAATATGGAATATCTTTCAAGAAGTGGTTCTGTTTGGCAGCATGATGAGGGGTGGACGGGACTCAACAGCCATGGCTTGCATACTTGCGGGTGAAATGTTGCACCACGTACAAAAAGTGCTCTTGCAACTTCTCTTAAGAGCAGTAAGAAAGGTGTTGCAAAGGGCCCTTGCCCAACAGTTTCATGACAAGAAAAATATACAATATACAGTGGACCCTTAAAACGCTTATGGCTGATGCGGTTAAAGACAGTAAATGTTGCCAGTTGGGGGTAAAAAGTACACAGTAAGTCTCGCACAGGAGTAGTAATATATTGTCCCAAAAGCTCAGCGGGGACGATAATTTTATTTTTATTGGTATCTATTATGCCATAAAACAAATAAAAAACAAGTCGAAATGAAATATTGCGTGTCAGAACCTGGCTGTAGGTTTCTAAATCTAGAAGGTTAAGCAGTGCTTCCCACAGTAAAATGCTGAAACAATTCCCTTAGCAGAAAATGCTAAACATGTTTGTCTCATATCTTGTGACAATCCTCTTAAAGTAACTCTAATTAGCACAAAAAAAATCAGCATTTTTTTTGCGCGGTTACTCTGAAGAATGGAAATATCTCACTTTTTTTTTATCACAGATGCAATATTTTTATGAGTTTTCCTTCGCATACGACCACCGAAGGGATTTTATAAGAAATGAACCCTTTCCAGTGAGACCAAGTTCCGCATTTCTCTTTACTTCAAACTTTAAGCATTACACAACTGCATACCAAATATCCTTTGACAATTAAAGTGACTCTGATCTGTGAACAATTCGTTGTGCTGTTACTCAGACGAATGGAAAACCCAAATTTTTATCACAGAGACAATCGTTTTGTATGTAGAACCACGTAATGACTCTCTCCGGATATCTGTAAGGGGATGAACCCTTCTGGGCCCTGGGAGAAAAACAAAATATTTCTCCTCACTTCAAACGACCAGGGGGAGCTCCGAGGCAACAACAACATCCAAAACAATAAAGAAACAATCATGAGCCGGTTGACATTCCTGATCAAGCCCATCAGTTGTTATTGGCTTTATGTTTCCATGTACAATAAATTCTTCGGAAATATTAGATCCAAAATGTTAAACCGCACCCTGGCGTATCGTTCCAACGAGGGCCAAATTTGATGAGCCCTTGGACACACTGGCCCTCGAGTGCGATAAATAAGGCGAAACGCGTCATCAACGTCTGGCGCAACTTGGAAATAAATGGGAGAGGCAACCTTTGAACTTTGACGGGCACAAAGCCGAAAATGCGGGAGGATAAATTATGAATACATACAGCCCATTATTTCCCTTGTTCGGCCTTCTCATCTCATCTCATCTCTGCTCATCCGTGGCGCGAATATCATTGTTTCGGCCTCCGGCTGTGTAATTTGCTGTGCCACAAAAGGAAATATTGCACAGAGCAAACAAAAAACTAGAATCAGCGTATTTAGCAAATTAGGTCAGCCGGCGTCATGAGATCAGGTACCTTTGGGTATTCAGAAATTTTGCGCATTACGGTGGCATGCTATATCATTATTATTATTTGTGATATCAGCGCGGGGATGATCTCTTCTTTTTCTTTCTTTTTTCGATATTTTCTTTCTTTCTTTCTTTCTTTCTTTCTTTCTTTCTCTTCTTCCTTATCTTCAGCATTCCCTGATCCTGTTTGCAGACCGTTATGGGTCATGAAATGAGTGGTCAGTGCAAGTCTGTGTAATCCCTAAACTCCCCCCATAACTTCGTCTCAGAGTCAACCAACAATGACCACAACCGTTTCCTTAGCTGCACCAGGACAGGGCAACTTTGCAAGACATGTCGTGGTGTTTGGTCTGCCTGCAGGCACTGGCAGAGAGCTGAGCTGTTTTTACCTATCTTATTATGTAGGTCCTTGATGAGTCTGCAGTGTCCAGTCTTTAAGTACTTTAACTGAAACGTGCATTTCTAAACTTTCGAATCTCTACCTTTTCTACCTTATCCACAAAAGTATGAGTGGAAGAGAAAAAGATCTGCAAAAAGTTCGGGATGTGAAGGCTTCGGGAGGCAAAGATCACATTTTCTGGGGGTTTTTATAATACAAGGAAGCCCGAAGAGACAAGTGGATCACGCAGTCCTGTATGAGGCCGGGCAATCGTTTTTTCTTGTCTCCAAATAATGTTCAGCTCTATTGAATCCATAATATGAAATTGAACATAATGACAGCGATAAATAATTCAGCATTAAGCATCACAACTCTACTATAACTGATATGAAAAGCACAGAGCTTTCAAGTGGTCGCTAGACATGCAACACTGATCACACAGATGGTGTAAAGTCCTGAAAAAAAATGTCCATTAATTATTCTGCTTGTTTGAGTTGTATTAAATAAAAGTAATTTGGCATTGTGTCTGTATGATATGCTTTATTTTATCGATATGAATTTCAAATTGTGATAATGATACTGTACGATCCATATGGTTGATTCACTCTGTATAGGCGTTTACATGTGCATTTCTGCTATACGGCAATGCAGTAAGCTTTATGTTATAGTAATTTTCATCAGTTTTGAATAGAGTAGGTAGAAGAATAAAATGCATCCCATAGAAAATACAATTGTGCACTATACTTTATAAAAATTCGTCTCTGGGGTAAATAACTGTGTCGTTCATTATTGAAAATTCCGTTGATAGTTGGCTTTATTAATAGTAGACAAAGATGAGGTACCGTAATGCTTGAACGTGACAGGAAATACCAGGAACGAGGAAGGAGGAAGAGTTCAACTGGCAGCTTTGTGTTCACACCACCCTCTTCCTTATTACTACTGTACTCCAGCATCACCGGAGCAGCTAAGCACAGATGTAGCAGGCCGATTATTAACTCACAGCGGGGCGTGCATGCGTGCACGTTGCACGGATGAGCTGAGGGTGAGCACCGTTGTTTTACATGAGTTAGAAAACAAAATATACAAACTCAAAAAAGCCCTGCGTGTTTATGGGGGAGACAGCGTCTCTGATCAGATTACCAAGGCTTAGAACAAGATTCTACAGCATTAGGAGAATGAAGATGTGTCTTCTTTCTCTTGCTATTGCTGTCTTCCCCTCAACATCACTGGCAGTCTTTGTCAGTATCTGCCTATATCTCCTCTACAAGATTCCTTCATTTTCAGCTCGCCGTTATATCTTTATGTTCTTATCACTCACTCCCTCTCAATTTGGGTCTATCCTGTTTCCATCACTTGTCCGTTTCAATCTCTCTCTCTCTCTCTCTCTCTCTCTCTCACACACACACACACACACACACACACACACACACACACACACACAGGACCGAAACTAACACTCCCGCAACCTCCGCAATGCAAAGGGATTAAAGGGGTCAGGAGGTCTCAAAGGAGAGAAGGAGAAAATGGGACAAAGATGAAAGAAAAGAAGACAAGTGAACATATCAGGACGGGGCCCAACAAGTGATGGTTTTATTTTTTAATGGTTTTGTAAAACGATACTTGCAGCTCTGCTCCCTCTCTCTGTCTCTCTCTCTTCACTTCTTTTCACTGTCCATTCTGTTTGTATCTCTTCCCCAGAGCCCTTCATTCTCCATCTCTCTTTCATCTATTTCCCCATTTCTCGCTGCTGCGCTTGCTGCATCTACATAATGTCGCCTTCACAACCTTTTCACGTCAGATTCATTCTTCGTCTCCTTCCTTCGTCTTTTCAATACATCTCTCAAGCTTTTTGTACCTTCCTATTCTCTAACGCTCATAGCCCAGTTGAGCAAGTTCGCTATTTATCTTATATCTCACAGTCTGAGCCTCGATTCGTGCGACGTACCTGCACGTCCTTTCTCTTATGGCCAGTATACTTGTATTTCAGTGCTTGTTATAGAGTAAGGAACAGGCTTCGGCAGAACTGAGATCATATGAATGCAGTTCATGAACTTATGTTCAGCTGATGTGAACTTGATCTGAGCTTAGTAGCTTTTTTTTGAGAAACTGATCTGGATCTGAGCTGTAGCTATTTTAGGTGCTTGATCTGAACTTTAATTTTCTACTTAAATTTCACTTCAGTTCACATCTACCTCGAAAACCAGAAGTGAATGCCGATTTCTAAATTCAATGGGACCTGATCTGATCTGAACACTATTCAGTTTTCATAAAACTGAGTTAAACTTGATCTTAGGCCCCCCCTCCCCTTCCCCTCAATGAACTGAACTTCATCTGAACCGACTTTTGTCATAAACGTGCCCAACTCTGGTTAGGAGCAGCATTAAGTAAGTCAGTTTAGGGACATTTGCCAACTCATCGTGCTTAAAATCATGACACAGCGAAGAGGTTTAAAATTTCATTAGTAGGCCTATAGTCTTTTGCTCATTGGATCTAAAGAGAGGCTTTCCCATACAGCATGCCCTTATATAAATTATAGGCTAATCCGTGATCAAGACCCAAAGCTCGGGTGGATGCTATGCATCCAAGTTCCTAGTCATGCTGTCCATGTTCTATAGGGATAATATGACAAGTTTCATGCAGGCAAATCTTTATTCTTTTTGCATAATATTCTCGCAAACTCTCCGTGGGTGAACATTTTTTTTATGTTCTGAAATGGCAGCAATAAGTGCCATTTTTTTAATGAGTATAAAATAGGCGATGAAAATAATAGGCACTCCATTTAGAAACCAAAAGTCGTTCTATATGGCTAGCCAAACAGCTAAAGTAATGTTTTCCTGGGACCTTATGTGAACCTATGTAAACAGATGGAGGCGGGTGACGTTTTGTGTGCCGTTTTGAACGAGTCCAGAAATAGATCCTAATGATGTTGACGAGGCAATCGCAATGATTTCGGACAATCACTTTCTTGTCTCTCTCTCTCTCTCTCTCTCTCTCTCTCTCTCTCTCTCTCTCTCT
>JAWQUT010000412.1:503718-516218 GCA_033807755.1 Ellobium chinense | reverse complement strand
GAAGCAAAGAATGAAGCAGTACCAAAAAAAAAAAAATCACTAGCGTATTGTGTGATGGGTAAACATTGAAGTTAGCACTGCGTCGCCATTAAGGATGTACAGAGAGAGAGAGACAGAGAGAGAGAGAGACAGAGAGAGAGACAGAGAGAGAGAGAGTCTCAATGAACAGTAGTAACACAGATCGATACGGTACCCGGCGCAAATTTTGAAAATCTCTCCTCTTTTAGTTTTCACTTGCTCACGTCTGTGACAGTACACAGGAGTTTAAAGAAAAAGAAAAATTGAGGCCACTGGGCGTATTCGTATTCTGCAAAATCAACCTCAGAATTGATTTTGAGGACTCGGCTTCGCATGCAATAGAAAACCGGCTCGGGAAATATAAAACATCTTCTATATCTGGAGCACGATTTAGGAGTGTAGGGACGGTTTAAACATTTATGGATGAGACAATTGGAAAAGTAATCAACACCCACGGGACATTGTCAGTAAACATAAAGTGAAATTAGAGATATGTCGTTTAAAGGGAAAAGCCCGTTTACAGAATCAATCTCAGAATTGATTTTGAGGACTTCGCTTCGCATGCAGTTGAAAGCGGTTCAGGAAATATAAATTTTAGTTTCTGAGAAAGTCAACCGTATAGGCCTACCAAATGATTACTTGGAAAATTGAGGCGTAATGTTAAAGATATTTGCGTCTTCTGTAAAATTTTGATTACGGCACATGCGGCCTGTTTCGTAAAATAACAGAGGTGCAAAGGTTTGTGTCCCGCCAAATGCATCCTATGATCTAGATAACCTCTCTCATGACCATTAGTTTAGTGAACAAAAGAAAGTTATTTCGATAACCTGACAGTCTTCTTTTACAAGATATTCTGTCCACAATACATCTGGCAATAACCACAACAACAACAGAGACAACAACAACAACGACGACAACAACAACACCTTACAACAACAACAACAACAACAACAACAACAACAACAGTAACGACAATGGATAACAGGACTGACGACAAATATACAAACCACAGCCAACAACATGTGCCAAAAAAACCCTGCATTTTGGATTGCAAAAAAAAAATCATATTTTAAAACTTACTTCATATTGAGTCCGATAGCAAATCCAGCGTCCGGCTCGAAATAATCCACAGGTCCTGATGCTGGTCTCGAAATAATCCACGAAAATCCACCACATGTACCACACAGCAATCAGGTACGGTATATTATTATCCATACGACAGTCACGCAAAGTATGCCTATATACTGCTTATAAATCATTTATATCGAGGTTGCTTGAAGTACTGGTGTTTAATGCATTGGTAGTCTTATCACTCATGCTGAATGTTAACAAATTCAGTCATAAACTCTGGCAACGGTTTCTCATGTTCCGAAAGAATAATAAAGATGTTACAAGCACAGACTTAATATATTGCCCTTATAGAGTAGTGATTTATAATATCCCCTTAACCAGTTCACTGATTTGAAGCTTTTCACACCTATTCAAAGTTAGCTCCAACTACGAGTTGGTCCTTGAAGAGGACAAACAGATTGCCCTAGGAATGTGAAAGGTAACATTCGAAATTTCTGAAGTCTTAAGATACCACTATCATCTAACACTGACAAGAAAAAGAGTCCATTTTATTTCCACGTGTTACACCTCTATATTTCAAGTTGGCCTAAACAATGCGAACGAGTTGACGGTCGATTGAAAATAACAGGGGATTTTTATTTTTTGACTTCGGATCTCATACAGATCGTTATATGGCAAAGGTGGTCATGCGCATTTATAGCGTTACCAGGTGAGACGATCATAACGCACAATAAGAAATAGAATCAGATGCCACTATCACATTATGTTGGTAACGTACAGTACGATCGTAAAACCAGAAAATGTCATCAGCGCATGCCAATCTGTGTCCTAATGGCCCATATGATTCCAAACTTCAAAATAAACGCTTTCTAGTACCTAGGCACGGTGATACATGTTCTGAAATTGCGGGTTTATTACGTTTAATAATATTGTGTGTTCTAATCATTACTCTCCCTATCTCTCCATGTCTAGCCTATCTTTCTCTCTCTCTTTCTTTTACTCTCTGTGTCTCTCACCTCCTACACCTTAATCTCTATCTTACTCCCCCGATACGCCTTCTCACACCGACCCTATCTCAATAAAACGCCATTGAATGATGCCAGTCACGCTCAATAAATCCATGAAGCCCTCTCTCGGGATCTGTGAACCAACATTACCTCGCACGGGAGGAGCCGAGCTATGCAGGTTGTCCAGCATGGGATGACACATCCAGGGTACATTAGGTGCGACATAGACATTAACTATTCATACTAATGATGATAGCAGGGCAACTGACCGGTACTGACCACTGGTCAGTCATAAAGGCGATGCCAGACATTTTCATTTCAGTCTGGATGGAAGGGTATAAGGGTGGGTGGTAGATTATGCTGTCCGTACCACTTACAGGTGAAAAAAAAATCTCCCCCCGCTTCATTTTGACAAGCCAAGTAACAACTAAGACAACATCATGCCTCATTTTCGCAACCCCCCCCCCCCCCCCNCCAAACTTTTTGCCCCACATAATTTGGCAAAACCGCTGGTTAAAAAAGCTAGGAGAAAATGACTAACGACCACGTGAGAATATCACATTCATGACTACACTTGAGCTTTAGACGGTACTAATTATATTAATCGACAGTGTGGAGGTCTATGGGCATATTTGTATTGTTCTGCAAATCTAAAATAGCGTTCTAGTATTTGATTTCTCTCTCACATACTTGCTTACTGTCCCCAATAACTAAACAAGAACATAATACGACATTCTGTGACAGTAAATAAAAAATCTGAATCGGGAACATATTTCCTGTCGTGTATTGTGAATCATTTGAGAATGCCGCTGAAATGATGAAACTGCTTCGGTTCACTGTGTGTTTGAGTAATGTCTTCATTCAGTAGTAAAAATTGTGATGTATCATAGTAGTGCCTTTGTTAAATCTGTAGATAAACACCACGTATGTACTGGAATTCGCGAAATCAGCATTTGTTTGTACATACCAGTCATACGGATGACAGCTAATGATCGTCTGTCTCTAACTTTTTATGAACTCAAAATAATTGACAACTGACCGACATGGTACCTGGCTCTCCCAGACACTTTGCACTCAAGGTCAAGCCCGTTAATTTACACAGAAAATAAATTAGTGCTTTAGTGCTCTGTGATGAAACAAGAATAACTCACTTCTGGCATTTGGACAACTCACCGCCAGCGTGATCTAACATCTATCATCGGGTTGGAACAAATTTCACAATGAACATTATTATCATGAAGGACAAAAAAAAAAAGTCAGATTCAAGCTATTGCAATAGCTTAATCACAATCCGCTTAATAGCACAATTCGGTAGTTAAAAACGGCGCCGCTAAATCACGCCTTGTATGTTATCGCAACTTTTTGCATGTTTTCATGGAGCTGATGATGCGGGGTCAGCTGAAGGCTGAAACGTACACAGTAATGTCATCGTTTCGCTTTCACCTGAACACGGATTTAGCTCACTCGTCCTCTAAGCTCTTCGTTGTTTTTTTCATTATTTTTTTTTTCTGTAACATCATGTATTTCCAAGGGAAAGAAAATGTGAACAAGATTAGGGAAGATAAAGCAAAATGAAAAGAACATGCCCCATGCAGCTGGCTGCCTTTAAAAATCCGGTAACGACCTAACTCTGTCACGTTCCGAAGACGCGCTCAAAAGAAAACGACGACGGCTTCAGCGATAATTAAAGAGTACATCCGACATTTAAGCACCACGGAAGCCCCTGGCATACAAGAGCTAACAAGAAGATAAGATAAGATAACAGACCATGTCAGCGCAGATCTGCCAAGTGAAACAAAAAAGGGGCGTATCTGTAGCATGAGAAGACATGCGACTTAAGAGGCTCCTCGCTGATGGCACGGACGAGTTATAGAGCTGCCTGCCGATGTTCACAGTTCTTGCCGCGCCGGCCTTCTTGAAGTAATCAGATTTTCTTACATCACACACATTTCATTGAGGCAGAAAAGGAATGTTTAGTAAAGATTTTCTGATCAATACAACACATCTGATTTTCTTTTTTGTCTCTCTTTATTTTTATTTTTCTCTCATAAACTTCAGCTTGAGTAGGCGGAGGGAAGATGTGATTATACCCAAAGATAAGATCAATTTCATCACTAAAGTGTGTATGTGACAATAACCGAGAGCCTTCTATAAATATATGCCGCTTGTGACACTAGGTATTACGAAGAACCAATGTGTTTTCAGCCCGATTAAGCGGAGGGAAGAGGTGCACACACCCAAAGACAAAATCAATATCATCACTTAGGCATATATGTAACAATGACCGGTTGCCTTCTTTTAAAACACAGGCAGCTTATGACACTAGGTATTACAAAGAACCAATTTGTTCTTCGGCCTGAGTAAGTGCAGAGATAAGACAATAAATGGGTGCCTTCTTAAAACCATGCAGAAGAATAGTCGTGGATATTTTGTTTTCAAAATGCAAAACCACCTGCGACAGTTAATTATATACTCTTCATATTTCTGTGCATCTCTCGCATAGTACGAGCGAATATTCCCCCAAATGTAGGCCTAATTTGCGACCATCATGGCTTATAATTCCACTAAAATAAAACACATTGGTTTTTTGTAATACCTAATGTCGCAAGCTGCATATGGTTTTCAAGAACAACACACACGCACACAGTTATCGCCCTAGAAAGACAGTAATTAGGAATGTTCCTGATTTCTGCAGCGACTGATTCTTCAAAACACGACAAGAAACAGCTCCTTAGCAACAAGTGTTTGCCAAAAATGTTTGTCATTAAATTTTTAAGACGGAATAATTGGTAACAAGCATCCAGACAAGCATAAACCGTAGAGTAAAGTCTGATTCCTGCAGCAGATAAAAAAAAGCCCCTAAGCCAAACATAATGTGTGAAGCTGGAAAAGGCGAGACACCATTAAAAAAGAATGAATAATATTTTCTGCAATTTCGTGTAAATTAATTAACTGCTTGCTGAACGGCGCAAAAAACTATTCATATGGGAAACACAGCATAACAAAAAGATAACAGTTATGCATGAATAATTAAATACATTACCAGTCCATCTGAATCTCACTCGGAAATATGTTACACCAAAATAGTGGTTTTTCACTGATGCGGGAACTGAAAATTTCAACCAAAAAGTCTACTGCCACAACTTTTCATCCGAAACTCAAAACAATTTCATGCTGACAGTAAACTATAAGTAGATCTTGCTTCCTTCACAAGTTACAAGCTTCTAAAATAATAGTCTTTTAAACTATTTATCGTTCTTTGTCGGAATGTTTTTACAGCATCTCTTAGTATTTAGAGATTGAGCCAGATTAAGACCTACTGGCACAGTGATAGAGATTAGTGTCATAGCAACAAGCCTCGAGATAATGGATCAGGCTTTTTCTTAACACGAATATAATGGGTCTTAAAACATCGCAAAACAAAACAAAAAAATCATTAACACATGCTGCCGAAATAATCTATTTCAAAATTATATTATAGGAACACACATCAGTTTGGAAATGATAATAAAATCCTTTTCTCTATGTCCTTTTGGACAAGACACGATCGCTGCAGCACAACGGAAAAATACCCTAGTGAAAACAATTCCTCGAGATAACCATAGGTAAGTCGGAAGTCCAATCCGCTCGGCACTGCATCAGCAATCTGTCGTCCTCTTCTTCTCCTACAATAACCTACTCCTGCCACACGACAAAAAGTTCCGAAGTGAAAACAATCACGGGTCTATAGACTTGAGAAGAGCCCGCGCTATCTCCACCGGCTATCTGTCGTGTCCATCTCCGCAAGGACGGCTATAAACAGAGAAGCTACAAGGGCGGTAATCCAACACCGATGTTTGGGTGCCTGTTGCGCACCCCTTGTCTGCACTCACGCACACTACACTGCACCATAACAACACCCCGCTCACACGGGTACCGAGCAGGAGCTATCAACAGCTGGCTGGCCTCGGCCGTGCGCGTGTCCCTTTCTCCACCAGGCTGCCCCCACCATCCCCCTTGTTCTTACTAGAATATCTCTCTCTACTCACCACCCCGGTCGCATGGGCGGGCAGACCAGGCCAGCCGGGCCGGACGGGACGGACGAACGGATGGACGGAGGGACGGGACGGACGCATCCCCCCACGCGCCCTTCTTAATCCAATAACGGTTTGTGAAGTGAGGTTGGCGTGCCGATACAGTTTCTACCACCACCGTGAGCGGCAGAGAGCTGGGAATCCAGGGACAACACCTCACACCCCCTTATACCACAGCCACTATCATAACACTCAAAGCCTTTTTTTTTCTCTTTCGTTGCATTTTTTTTTTTTGGAGTACTGACTGATCGGCAGCAAAATAGTAAAAACAAAGGTTCCGTGTGTAAGTGATGTTTTTACGCAGCGCTCAGCGGTTCCGTCTGCCTTACCCTGTTCACCCGGTTTTTTTTCGTCTTTCTCTCTTCTTTCTCTCATTCGTACATCAGAAGCTCTCTTATATTGTTTTCCTCCTTTCCTCTTCACTTTTTTTTCATTCTGTCTCTCTCGATTACTCGATTCTTATCTGTTATTTCCTTCCTCTCCTCTCTTCCCTTCTTTTTCTCTCTATCTCCCCCTCCCCCGCATTAATGTCTGGTTCTTTCAACTTCTCCCCCTCTTCGTCTATTCTGCATTGCTAGTTTTCCCCAACTCTGTCTACCTCTCTCTTTCATTTTCTATCCCCTCTCTCCAATACCTTATTTTCATGTATCTCTCTCCCTCCCTCTTTCTCTTTTCCTCTCCCTCATAATATCTCTTTGTCCCTCTCACCCAATCTCTCTCTTCAACTTCCTTCTGTTCTCGCCTTTTTATCTGTCTGAGTGGGTCCTTGCCCATCTTCCAATCTTTCACTCAGGTCCTGTGAACCTCCAACCAAACCAATCTCTTTTAAGTCCCCCACATGTCTGTCTTGTTTTTCACTTTTTCTTACTACTTTGTCTGAGTCTTCTTTCTGTCTGCCTACATTCTTGTCCACAGTCTACCACTTCACGTCTCCCTGCACTGGCGCGCTCACCCTCTTCTCGGCTACTTCCTTTTTTCTGCTTCCCTTATAACTCACTCTGAAGTAAGAACGATAATAATAATAATAATAATGAAAATAATAAAAAGACCGTCACCTTTCACAGAAATGCTCTTTTTGAAAAACTTCCTTGTAAGCCGCACAAAGAGAGAGATTCGTTATCTTTCTGCTCTCCTTAAGCATCTGAGTTTACACACACACACACACACACACACACACACACACACACACACACACACACACACACACACACACACANCACACACACACACACACACACACACACACACACACACACACACACACACACACACACACACGTCAACACACACGCAAAAACACACACACACACATACACAAACACACACACACACACACACGTACACACATACACACACACACGTACACACACATACACACACACACACACACACACACACACACAGCCGCCTCCTCCCTCCACCTTAAAAACAAAACCAAAAAAAAATTGTTCTTAAACTTCATGAAAGGACAGAAGCCCTGTCGCTCTTTGCACGTCTGTTGAAATGTTCAGCTTTACTCTAACCGTTCCTTAGAAACACTCACACATCTGAAGTTCTCTCTGTCTCTCTGCCCCCGCCCGAACGCGCAAGGATTAACTAGAAATTCGGTCCTCTTCCTTTTCCATTCATCTATGCAGATGGACTTAGAAACGTATTAAGTTAACATTCTACGCTCACACATAATTAACAACCAAAGAAAGCAGACCAGCGTTTGTTCTCATCATACACCGGCACTTTGATCACTCAAACATATAAGTGACTAAATACCCGTATTTCCTTCTCAGCTTTCATGTCTGAAACCCTAAGTTCTCGTTCCAGGGGCGAACCGGGAGTAGAGAAAAGGGTGTCTACATAGCTTCTCTATGCAGGGTTTCCATGGATCCTTGACTTTCTTCTCAAGCACCGCCCCCCCCCCCCCCCCCNACCTCAATCCCCAACTCCTTTCAGCCTCTTGGTCTAAAATGTGATATCTTCGTTCTTTCTCTCTTTCTCCTCCAACCCAGGCCATCCCCTTCAAACTATCTGCCCTCTACCTCCTCCCACGAATCACCAGACCTTCTTTCCTTCTCAGCTCCTTAAACTGAAATCCCTGATCTCAGCTTTTTCTCCACACTCTCTCTCTAACCAGTATCCGCTCCAACCACTCACTCACTTACATACAAACTACGTACCAATCCTTTTCCTTTTTCCTTAACCTACACGCCTCAAGCCTAGCCCAGCCCAGCTTAGACCAGCGAAAGGAAAGAAGCAACAGCAAACAGATACAACTATTATTTCAAGACAAGGAAAAGAAAACACCCTCCATTTCCGTTTTTACCTGGGCAAACACGAAAAGAGGTAAAGCATCACAAAAATGTGCCAAAGGTGCAAGGGTGAGCTTTCAACAATAGTTTCACGTTAGGCCGTTGACAGACAGGCATGGCTGCCAGACAGTGTCGAGGAGGAAACGGAAAGGCTTGAGGGGAGGGTGGGGGAGGCAAGGAGAAAACCAGACAGACAGACAGACAGACAGACAGACAGACAGACAGACAGACAGACAGATAGATTGGTTCAAGGACTGAGGTTTTGATTGATTGATTGATCACCAACTGATGACAAACTTACTGATTGACTGACGAAACGATCACCCAACTGTGGCTGACAGACAGACAGACTGACTGACTGACTGACTGACTGACTGACTGACTGACTTTTACTGTTGTCTCAAGTAGCAATGGCAACATTCTGAGGAGCACAGTAACAATACTCGCAGAAAATTATGTAGCATCATAATATAGATCTGCCGATAAGTGGTCATAGAAACAGACAGTCAATCAGAGAAGAATAAAATCAGGCGCTGTAAACACAGATAACTTATTGAATGAGTGAGTGAGTGAATGAGTGAGTGAGTGAGTGAGTGAGTGAGTGAGTGAGTGAGCGAACACGGTTTAAACAACATCTGGGCAAAATACAAAACACATTAACCCAGTAAGTCGGTCATTTTGCAACTATGAGTGACGAGGCTTTATCAATTTCATAAAACGTTGTGATAAAGTAAAGAGCTACCACGTCAATAACAGATTAAAAACACCCAGGGTGTCAAAGTACTCCGAACGCAAATAATCAGGCAGACACAGAAGAATCGATTCATCAATAAATTATCAATGTCTCTAAATCATTCCTGATATCGTCACAAGTTCGTTAGCGTAATCGATCGCTGAGGGGCACTCTGAGTTTTTGTGTGACCCAAATAGTCTAACACAGTCGTAGCCAAGATGTTTCTTGCCATGCCCAAAGATAAGGCGGGAATTACTTCTGAGTTTGTCTATTTTTAGATATGAAATTGCGTCACTTCTGTCGGTAACCCAGGCTTGGAACTGGCGGGCAATTTTGTTTTTAATTGTCGTTACTGGCAATGACGTCTTACCTCCTTTAGAAAGGCAGGTTTCAGAAGAAAAGATTCCAATGCTTTATGGGTTCCATACAAGACGAGCTAGCATATCATGCATGTATGACCTATCGACGCAAAGTTTCTTCTAAAACAAAGTACGAATGCATGTTAGTTTCGGCTCAACGCAAGATGAAGATGATTGTTGCATTGTTTCCACTGAAGACCCGGATGCTATTTTGAACAGCTCTCTATCAGGTTTCTTCCCTTCACAATTAGAAGTATGTGGGTAGACTTTTGAGTCATTTTTGCAGACAAAAAAAAAAAAATGCGAACCCCGAAGTGTAGTCTTTTTCGCGTAAACTCTAGTGTCTGACAACCGACGCCCTATTCGGGATCTAGAGCCTTGATTTTCAATATTACATGTAGAAGGGGAATGCTATAGATTGAGGGCAAAATCATGTGTCGATTTAGAATAAGACGGAAATGAAATATAATATAACATCTGCTACAGCCATGGCCCTTGAACTCATACCAAGTTTGTTGGAGGAAGTCAAAAATGCCGCCTTCTTAAGCCCAGCAATGCAAAGCCAAAGGGTATTAAGAAATAGGCATGATATAGATCAATGGATGACAAACTGGATATTTGAAAGTTGGGCCTATCCCATACAAAAGTGTATTATGTGAGTTCATAAATTTAATTTGCAAGTTGTTGCGTAGGCATGGCCTATGATTATGTATGTGACTACGCCCGAATGAACCTGCGTGGGAACTGAGAGCCGAGTGAGTTGAAACATGCACGCGCGTTCACGTCAAACATCAAAGGAGAAACAGGATGTACATCGTATGTGTGTGTGCGAGACTCATAACATTTCAAGATGGATGTGGGGTAATAAAATCTTAACCCTGATTATTGCAAATCGTGCATACATGTGTTAGCGTGGGGAAAAACTGTCACAGACTCTTCAAGTTTTATGATGTCCCTGGCCATAAAAAATGTGTGGGAACCGCTGATTACACTCACCCCTATGTACGACGACATCATTATCACCCCAAGCACCTTACATATGTCCCCTCTTTTTCCCAGCCTTTCCATCATATGCAAGCCAATCCCATATCTCTTCCCTACCCCAACAACAACCCCCCTGGTTCTTCAGTGAGGACAAGGATTTTTTTATAAAGTCTGAAATTGCTGATCAAGCAGTTTGCTGTAGCTTTGAAAGACAGATAGAATAAGCAGACAGCAAACTTAAAGCACGGACAAACAGATGGACACACAGATACAAGTCGAGCGGGTCAAGAATCAGCTCCCCGCCTCTTTCTTCCTCCCCCACCCAAAAGAAAAATTGAAATAAAGAGCAGAGGAGAAAAAAAAACAAAACACCTTTTCGACTTTAACCGCAATCCCTGGTTCTTCAATAAAGCCAAGGGTTTGGAGGTCTGAAACTGCTGATTAAGTTGTATGGGCCTAAAGCTAGCGGATGGATATTTGCTCAGACAGCACCTACTCAAACAAACAAAAAAAACATACAGATACTCTGGCTGATATACAGACATGAAGACAGAGGGTCACATTTTGACAATCATGCAAACAACAAAAACACTTTCAAACAAACAGCAATAACCGATCATGCATCAAACTTGCGCTGCTTTGTTTATTCACGAATTCTCACACACTGCCATGACACCAAATGAAAACAGCACATACACAATGAAAGCAGAGACCAGAAAAATACCGAGAAACTGTTTTAAAACAAAAGAAAAAAAAGATACAAGAGAAAGCTTCTGCGAGATGTCAAAGACTAAAAACTGAAATAATTTTGACTGTCATCATTGATCGATCAGGGATCAGGCGAGTTGAACCTACGGGCAATATCATACCCGGGGACTTAGGCTGCTAGGGTAACAGCGAGGTTAGAAGAGGCAGAAGAAAAAGAAACATTTCATTAAATATAGGGAGTGAGTTTTTCTTCCTCGTCTTGCTCTCTCTCTCTCTCTCTCTCTCTCTCTCTCTCTCTCTNTCTCTCTCTCTCTCTCTCTCTCTCTCTCCCTCTCTCTCTCTATCTCTATCTCTCTCTCTTTCTCTCTCTCTATTTTCACATTTCACTTTCTTCTTACATCTCACTTTCTTCTTCTTGTGCATTTTCTTCTTTTTCTTCTTCTCCTCCCTCTTGAAAAGTCTTTCAGCATTTTCTATATCAATGACCTATTCTTCTTCCTCTGCTTTCTTCATTCTCTCCTTCATGTCCTTCAAAATTCAGTTAAAACTCCCTTTGTAAGCGATGACTTCATCTTGATTTTCTAGTTTCATTTTCTACCCCTTCTTTCGTCTCTCCTTCCTCTTCAAAACGCTTTCAGAATTCCCCTCATTAGTGATCTATTCCTCTTTGTCTCTCTCATCTCCATGTTCTTGCTTTTCTATTCTTCTTTATCCTTCCTTCTCTCTTTTCTTCTTTCTCCTGCACGAAAAAAAAATAGTTTAAAATCCCAGTCATTACAATGGTATCCTCTTTCTCCGTGTTTTCATTTCTTTATCTCCTTCTTTCCTTTCTCTTTCTCTTCTTTTGCTCCTTTCCTTCCACTTCCTTGTTGTCTTCCGCACATTACAAAAATATCATATCCCCGAATTATAGCTTAATTGTTACCGTCGGCATGTCTGTGTGGAGCGACTCTAAAAGAAATCTTCCACTCATGCATGCGTGTAATTCTCTCCTTTATGCGGCTGTTCAAACGCACCAGAAAAAAAAAATGAAAACATTATCCGCCAGGGCTAGAGGGTATGCAGTATGCATGCATGGCGTGCTCATTCATGCAGTTTAATTTCATGCACAGGAATGCATGTCGCGTTTTAACATTTCCAATTTGTTATAACGAAGCGCCAGTCCCAGTCGCTGATAATTAAGATGCGAAAAAAAGATTTAATTTTTTTTTTGGAAGGATTTGTTTTTGGTGGGGCGCGGGGCA
>JAWQUT010000412.1:474179-500326 GCA_033807755.1 Ellobium chinense | reverse complement strand
CCCCCCTCCTCCCAGCCTCCCTTCCCCGCTCAAAATCACCCGACTGCCTCAGAAAGGCAGGAAGCTGGAGAATTTAGAGTCTGTATATCTCTAAGATAGTATAATAATAATAATGCGGTTTTGAAGATTCGTATCTAGGCTAACGCCTGCCCATGCGATTTCATATTATTACTACCCCAGCAGGCCTGTTCACTCAGAGACTTTCTCCACTCTCCATTGGGAGCATACAGTGCCATTTACAACTGATCACAAGCATTCTGACAATATCTTCCACTGCCTATAGCCAGGTACCCATTTCCATTTTACAGACGGGTGGACTCTGACGTAGCGGTAACTTGTTAGTACAGTCCAAAAGAGACCAAAGAAATAGGGACATCCAACCCTGATCAAATTTAAAAAAAAACAACACCCTTGCATGTCAACAATACTAAGTTACTAGTATCAACATTATTGCTAACACACTGTGCTAATTCTATCTTTCGGATACTTTATGTCAATAAGGATCGAATATGTAAAGAAAGAAAGAAAAAAAATTAATGTTCTTTAAATGTTAAATTGCAAATTCAAGCTCCTCATGTATTTTTAAAGAGGACACTGTTCCTGTATAATACCATAATAATGATTTTGAAAACTTTATACATTGGCGAAGAGAATGTATGGTCTTCTTCCAAATGCACGAGAAACCGACAGTGTATTAATTTTTATTCCCATTTTCAGAATAATGTAATTATTCTTTCATCAACCCGATGGGATATTGTAGTCATCGCCAAACTTTTCTTTGAAAGACGCATCTTTGCTAAGAACAGTCGATTCCACTTAATCTCAACTTCGGCGTAATCTCAACATTTTACACATAGCAGAAAGAAATGGATACTTTAAACTACTTTTAATCCCAACTGTCTTCTGTGCTCTCGAGGAGTTGCGATAAGAGTGTTACCCGCACTTTCTGCATGACATACCATTTTAACTCTCGTAGCGCGAGACATCTCGGGTCCAGCTTCCCGGTGGCTGCGTGACAACTGTTCCGCGTGTTGTTTGCCGGCCGATCTGCTCAGACCAGACTGCAAAATTCAACTACTGCCTCACACAGTTGGCGCTGACATGCTAATTTATTCTACCGTCGGGCTCATTGTGGATGAGAACTGGTTCTACCATAGCGGGATGTCGACAGTCTCCAAATGCCGCCACCCCAACGAAGGCCTTGAATAATGTCTTTAAAGTAATGGCTAACGGAGAGATGCAGTCGGGAAGGGACTCAGAGCTTAGGCGAGCTTGCAATGCCAAGCTTAGGAACCAAAACAAACGGGGCCTCTGTGAGGGATCGCTGATGCGTATTGCATGATTGAAAGACAAATCAATAGACTGATTGACTGATCGATTCACGGGGAGGAGGGTTAAGAAAGATTTATGGCAAAGAGATTATTGACAAATCGCTGATTAATGAGGTATCAGTCATTCTGACCCTGTGCTCACGAGCTAAATGCGCGCGGTTGACAATGCTAAAAGGGATTAAAGTACACATCAGCTCTTACAGTGCAAGACTGTGGTAAATGTGTCTTCAAATTAGTGCAAGATAACATTATTCATAAAGGTGTTCCAGATTGCAAATAGTCCACTTCGCTTTTATGACAGTACAGTCCACTTTATCCCAGTTTGCATTTAACGGCGACATTCTTTGTTAAAATCGATAAGTTAGGTTGCAATGTCCAGCCTGGCTTTGAGGCCATCATCCTCATACGGCATTCATCTGGATATGACTGTCTCTTGTACACCTCCATACTCTTACTCCTCTCCTCCCCCCTCCCTCCAAAGTAAATCACTATAAATACTGTTTATCTCAATCAATGTGCCTTTTATGAACAAATAAGTATCTATATCTATATCTTATATCTATATATTTTTTAACTGCTTCAGTTCCTTGACAACACAAAATGCCCCCCCCCCCNCCCCCCCCCCCAACCATCCACTCCTGATTCCTTAACCCTAATTATTTTGTCAAAGTCGCTCAAAGCATGATACTGCTTCAACCTGAATGGTACCTACTTGAGTTACTCAGATAGTGAATGGTGAACTGGCTTCCTGCTACTCGCAAATGGGGAGCTGGTCAAGGGAAGGGGGGAATCCATACGCGCTCAGCCTTCTCAATACAAGGATCTAGCCAAGAGTTTTGATGCTCGCTCTTCCACAGACAACGTAATCTGCACCTATCCTGTACATTCTTCTGGCCCTGTCTCCACAATCTGAACAGATCCTATGACAATTCCAAGGGTCTGGAAACGTTCTTGCGCAAGCGGCATTTCTATTTTCATCTGAACGGCCAATAAATAGCCGTACTACCTGTGCACCGTCCATGGGGAGACACCTTTTTTGTCACCGCCTAACCTTCTAGTAGTTACTACCTAAGTTCTTGAGTACCTAACCTACTACACTTGTCCTTATGTACCTCTCGATCCCTTCCTCCCATTCTCCGTCCCTATAAGGACCACTGCGATGGTTGCTCGGGCGACGGTTAAGTGTTGAATACTAAATCATATTTAACTCTGAAATACTTCCTCTAAGCAACGTGGTTTTGCTCTGAGTTAAAGAGTCACTTACATGAGTCTTGCACCATTGATGCCAATCAACAGTGCCTGATCTAAACAAGAGTGGTTCGTACCCAGATTTAGGCCTCTTTAGTGAGTTGCGCTGTGTAAATTTATATTTCATGTTCCACATCAAGCGAATTGTAATAAGGGAATTTGCCGCAAAGAGGGAAAGTTTGAATGGATATTTGTATAAGTACATCCAACGAAAATGGATCTAGGTCAGAAAAAAAAGGCCAAAACAATAACGAAGATCATTCTACCTCCACTCCCTCTCCAGACCCAACAACTCCGCAAAATGGTTCCAAATTACTAGTTGACGTAAGCCTCTCTCTGCCGAATCAAATAAAGATTCATAACGCGCTGCTTTGATGGCTAAGGTCCTTTATGAATAAGTCACTCGTGGTGTGGCAGGGTAGTTGCATCTCTTGTGGGTAGAACGGCGTGAAGACTACCCTACCAATAAATTGGTTCCGAAAAGCAACGCGCATAATAACGATGCGTGACATTTCAGTGGCCTGGAGAGTATGAAATGTGGCACCGTAATGCAATGCCCACATGAATTTTCATCTGTTTGGGTATTTATAGGTGTTGCCCAAAGCAGAGTCAAATTCTTCGTAACAACCACACCGACAAAATCCATCCCTCTTATTCGCAGAGTTTCTATGTATGTGTGGTTGAGGGGGTGGTCAATGCTTACCCTCCAATACTGCAATATTATAATATCCATGCTTCCATCCAAGCATTCATCCCTTCATCCATCCATCCATCCATCCATCCATCCATCCATCCATCCATCCATCCATCTGTCTATTTTTTTCCCGTGAGCCAATAATAGTTCAATTATTATAGTCATTACTTATTACTGAGCACGTTAATTTATTATTTTTTTTTTATAAACTGTGTCTTCGAACAGAATTATGTACGTGAGTGAACGAGGAAGCGTTTGTCCGCTCCACCTCAACCCGTAGATGAATGACTGCGTGTGTCTGCGCGTCGGCGGATACATTTCCACCCCACGGACCACAAGAGTCATTTCTTCCTGAATTAATTATTAAACCAAACAAAAACCGAATCTCGTCAAGAGCTGTCCAACCAAATCATCGCGTCTCCGTACACTACCATTGTTCAAATATACACAGGATAAACGTGAGAGTGGGCCCTTGATTGCCTGTTAGCGTAAAAGAGGTTGATATTTCAGTGTTCGAATTTCAGAACTTCATAAATAGTCCATGACCTAATTTCACCACGGTCGTTTTCTAATCTCCGACAGTCACCTCGAACTCTGTGATTGGCTGACAGATCAGGGTCATATGCCACCACTAACTGATACAGTATCCAGATACGGCTGACTTTTTAAGGACCTACGGAAATACACGGGTGTGACAGAACCGGATCGCTGTCTCCAGCTATTCCCCTCACCCCTCTTCACCCATGGTCGTCTAGAACTGATGGCACCAACTGATGGTACGGGATCAATTATTAAGGGAACGGCACGAACATCTAACACCAACTCTTGCTGTATAGTGAGTATCTAGAAAGCTGAACTCGCATATATATGGTTGTAGGGTTCACAGACAAAACCACGCAAGTATATCTTTGTCGACACTGGGATACAAGCGTTTGTATTACGTATAAATTACGTATCTCACAACCAGGGTGTAAATTCTATCTTACACAGAGATACAATAGTACTGATGCGGTGTGATATGGTGCGGCATGGTGTGATGTAGGCGATGTGGTGTGGTGGGGTATTGTGTGGTGGGTGCCATATTGTGCCCCGTGATGCGGTGCGATGTGATGTGATGCGGTGCTATGCCATGCGGTGCGGTGCGGTTCCGCGCGGTATGGTGCTGTGTGGACGTGGCGTGGAGCGGCCCCGCGCCATGAGGTGTGATGTCGTACAGTGTGGTGTGGTGAGCGTGGTGTGATGTAGTTGGTGTGGTTGGTGTGGTGTGGTGAGCGTGGTGTGGTGTGGTGTAGTGTGGTGTGGTGTGGTGTGGTGCGGTGCGGTGCGGTGCTTTGCGGTGTGGTGTGGTGATGTATGGAGCGGCGCAAAAAGGTGTGGTATGCTATAACAGAAATTTACAACGAAAACTTACATGAATAATTACATGTGGTCCTCGTGTATAATAATATCTGCTTTTACTCGCTAAAAACCCCATCGCTTAATAGTGAACATCACGCCCCATTTTCTTCCTCCCCTTGAAAATAAATGCCGAATGGAGATAAGTACTTCTGCCAATGCACCGGGGCACAAAAAGCGCTCACACCCCGAGTGCCCCAGAGAGACACACTATATACCCAGTGTAAAATATGGCTGGCTCCGATGTCACAGCCTTGGCCCGAGGTGGCAAAACTCAGCGTTGAGTGTTTCGTTCGGAGAACGACGCGAAGTGTCTTCTTGCCTAGCCGCTGCTGAAGATACAGTTAACTCAGCTTAATCGTAACTCTTTAAAAGCAAGGGAAATTTTGCAGTTAAGCAGGAATTGTGATTATCCAGAGAAGCGAATGTATAGAACAATAAGCTTTTTCTCAAAATAAGTGGAGATTGCGAATGAGCGGGGTGAACTGTGCCGATCATAGAAGGCGCAACTTCATAATTTTTTACTGACACTTCCTTGTCATGGTTTCGTGCCAGGGAGGAAACGGCCGGCGGTGCAACATGATGGTTTAGACAACAATTTTAGACAAAACAAAACAAAATGGAAGGACAAAACCTTCCGAAAATGTGACAGGCAGGAAACACAATGAGTGCAAAAAGGGATGACAGCTATACAAGATTTGTGCCTAAGATAAACGCGTTGTTTTACAGCCAAATGGATATAAGGATCGATGTCGCAAAAATAAATATTTTAATAATATTGTGTTCTAAATACTGAAAATACCAAACGTTCCTTGGATAGCCAGAAAAACGCATATTCCTTGAAAAGCTCAAAATAACGAAGAATGGTTGCCAAAAAAAAAACAAAAAACTAAGAGACATTGATTAAGTGAAAAAAAAATGCATTGATGTCATAGAATGAACTATTTTAGACATCAGAAGAAGAAACAATCCTTGAAGAGTCCAACATTTACTACGAGTGCTTGCTAAAAAGAAGCTTAAATACACTGGTCACGTGAAGGAAAAATGCGTGATGTCGTAGAACGAACCATTCTACAACACATCGTGTCCGAAAAAGGGAGCTGGGCTAGACCTAGAAGGACGTGGAGAAAGAAAATACTGAAGACTGGATCAGCATGGTGGTCGTGTATGCCGGACGGCTGACTATGAACAAATCAGCTACATTCAGGATCGCTATGCTCTCCAATGGATCCAGCTCGTAAAGAAGAAGATGTTCTAAATGCATGCTCATTCCACACCTGACCAAAATCCTAGCCCAGCCAACATTCAATAATTACGGAAGGTGCGGCGTCTGTGTATCGTGCAACTTTATCGACAAACATAAAGAACTCGATATCCAGGTATCGCGTCCTGTTGTGACAATACAGAAATCGATGTCAGAGTATCGCCCTCTTTTTGTGACAATGGAGAAATCGATGTCATCTGGGCATCCGGGGAAGCTGGCAGCAAGCGGAAGTTGTGTATGGAGGGAGGGCCAGACAAACTGGACCCATATAACGGCGCATGCGTACTATGTTTGCCGAAGATGCCGGGTTAAACAGCGATGGCAGCCGCCAGATTCGTCCCAATAACTGCGCCGTTAGTCCGTGGAACAAGAGCTTTGTTTGCACTGCATTTGATTTGGGAGAAGGGGACGGTACACAGAGAAATCGGTCGGCAAAAAGGGGATAACCTGAATGAAATCCAGAGAATTAGATTAGGGTTTTAAGGCAGACAGATGTACGGATGGACTGACCGTTTGTGCTGGCAGCAGGCAGGACACAGACAGACAGACAGACTGACAGACAGACAGACGATTATGAAATCAAAGCTCTTCCTGAAAATAAAAAGCCTGCCAAGACCCTTGCACTCTTGAGCGATCTTTAAGTTAATGAGAAAGCTGCCCCATACGATTAATTTTCAAATGGATTTTCAATTTTCTGAAACCTTAACGGAAGGCGTCGGTAATAATGGGAAAGGAGAGGAAAGAGGGGGCGGGGAACGGAGTAACAAAGCTGCCGTTGGTGGTGCTAATTTGCCGACTTCACGCACCAACGAGCGTAACAATCGCCAGCCAAGGCCGTGGGAAATAGAAACAGATTTTGGAATTTTAGCACCTATTTAGCTCCTTCACAATGGTGGTTTACTTCTAGCACCCAATAAAAACGCAGGGAATCAGCCCCTCCCTCGCTCAACACCTCACACAATGTCATTTTATGGGCCATCGACAACACCCGGCCTCTGTGTGCGCGACACAGAAAACGACACGTGCAGCTTTAGGGGTAACGCTCACAGGCGCTGATGACGAGGGGAAAAAAATACTGAGAATACGCTCGCAATTAACAGCAATATTCGTCACAGCTTATGGAATAATGCGTTTTCGGTTCGCGAGAAAACGACGAAAGTGCTATACTGTGCAGAGCAATGACCGAGCTCAAGGAGAGAAAGAAAGAGAGAGGGAGAGAGAAGAGAGCGCGATGCTATAGTCTAGAAAACAAAGAACAAAATGAAGCTCGACTTTTTTGTGTCATAATTTGCTATGGATGCTAGAATAAAGGAAACGCAATCGGCTTCGTGACGGGGGAAAAAGCTGTTTTATGTCGGCTGCAGTGTATAATGCCTTCTGAGCTTAAGACTTCTAGTGCCAAAGAGTTGGGAACATGAAGCATCACTCCACAGGGCAAGAGTTCCACGTTTGATTTTCCTGCACATTTTTTTTGTTGTATATTGTGGAATGCAATAAAAGAGAGGAAAGGAAATGGAAATAGACTGACTACATGGCGACCCTGACCCATATTTTCTGATTGACGAAAAGGCAAATCTTACGCATGGATCGCTCGTATTTTTCCAGTGAATTATTCTACACACTCTCGCACGATAAGCATTACGTTCACAAAGGACATTTATCATTTCGACAGTAATTTGATCTGCAATAACAAGACGAAACCAATACTATGATCTTAATGGAAGTTTTAACTAACGTTACAAAATGACGTCCCTCTACATAGACAGTTTCGGCACGCAAACTCTCAATCTCTCAACCTGTAGTTGAAATTTATTATGTGGGCTTGCTGTCGTCCAGATTTGATGTGATTGAATAAACTGACACAATAACATGGCACGAGTCTGCAACTGTCATATCTATATAATGCTTGACTTTGAAACCCATGATAATCTATTCAATATACCGATTGTCCTGGTTCTTGCTACCCTGAGATACAGATCTAACCTGTATAGAAAGAAGAGGGGGGGGGGGGGGGGATTTCGATATATAGTGCCAGGAACTGAGCGTAGCGGAAACTCAAGCACTGAAGATATAATTATATAATTTATCACGCAAATCATTTTTTTTAAAAACTGCCTTGTGCTACAGAGCTGAATATATATCTACTACAACATACCACTTCTATTACTCTTTCTACCGTATCTAATCGGAGTGCCTCGACATACATTACGTCCTCAAACTTAACGCACTCGAAAGATCAACAAGAACAACTCCTTGTTATGCTGTGGTCCTGGGGCCCATGCCCCTCTGCCTCATACTGTCTATAACAAGTTGTATAAATTCGAAATTATGGGCTGGTCTCTTAATAACTGAATTCGTTCGGTTCAAGTGAAAAGGAAACGAATGTATTGTTTAGAGCATTTGGTAACAATTGGAAAAGAACTTTCTGGGAAACGAAGCAAGGGAAAGACAAAAAGAGAAGATTCTGTATGGATTGGCAAGATGGATAGGGATAAAAAGCACTGAAGAAATTTTCATGTGAATAGCAGACAGACAGAGGTGGATATCCATAAACGATTACACCATCGACTTGGCATCTGAAGAAAAAACTCCTGGTCTAAAAATAATGTAGAGACTGATTCCGATCCCAGTGTATATAAATAAACTACAGAATGACCTCGAACGTAATGTTTGAAATTGATGATTGCTCTAAGCGGCCATCGAGAAAAACTAGTTATAATATTAATATGTTGAAGAAAAACAACCAAATTAAGTTGCCCCTAACATCAAAAACTAAACGGACTTTTACTTTCCGGCACAAGGCACTGATGAGTAATATTGGTCCGACGGCAGAGAGTAACATTAGCCGAGCGTTTTTCTCGTGTTATTATTGGTCATGTAAAACATGGGCTCTTTCTGCCAGCAATTGCATGGCTGCTGCCGTTTCTTTGATGTGGCTCTTAATGGACGTCTCAGATTCCTTCGACATCAGTCTGATGAATGAGTGATTTTGTCAATGTCTTAATCACGAGAAATTTAAGCAGTGGGGGGTGGGGGGAAGGAGGACGAGGGAGGGAAAGAAGGAAAAGGGTAGAGAAGGACTAAGGAAGAAGCGAAAACGCGAATAGAGGAGGGATATGGAGGAAAAAGAATGAATCAATTGAATCAATTCAAGCAAATTCCGGAGAATATAATGATAATCTAAGTGAGGGGAAAACGGTCTTTCAAACAGGAGGTGTGGTTTTTAATCCTCTTTAGATCGTCTCTCTCTCTATCTTTCACTCACTCTGTCTGTGTCACATTCAGACAGAAATACTCCCTCCTTCCTTCCCTCCCTCCTTCCCTCGATAACACACTCACTCACTCACTCACTCACTCACTCACTCACTCACTCACTCACTCACTCACTCACACTCACTCACTCACGTCGTTTTCTCTCTCTCTCTTCCCTCCTTCTCCTTCCTCCCTCTTTCTCTAGCCCACACATCTTAGATGACAATTACATCTGTGGCAACAACCCCCGAGATGTTGATGTGATGGATCGCTTTAGAACACGAGTGTTGTTTCACCAAATACAAACTGCAAGTTTCCCCAGGCGAGCACACTTTAAAGCGAAAACAATACCGCCACTTATGGCTGGAAGGTTGTTGAGGAGGTGCGCAAAACGGTGCATTGTTTGCTGAACCGTTTCTCATATGTTTCATATTTATTGCCCCACTTCAGAACTTCTCTGTTGTGAGTCATTGCCCCACAAAAGGTACCCGGAGGGCTCATGTTGTGCAATCGGAGACAAATATAACGGAAAAACTGTTTATTCCCTATTCCTAAATGCTCAAACGTTTTCAATAGACGTTCCATTCTTCTACTTACAGCGGAACGGAAAGGTTTTGTCTTTCAGAAACTGCTGAGATGATGAAGGTGCTATCAATCTTGGCTAAAGGTAGGGAAACATTTTCTGGCGACCGAGACTCGAAAAAAGACTTCTGGAGGGAGATAAGAAACACTGATGAAACAAGAGTTTCAGCTCTTTACTGTTTGACATTCTAATACGTTTGAGCGTTGTGATTATAAATACCGATACTGTAACAACATAAATTAGACGACGACAACAACCATGCCATGTCACATAAATAAAGAGATATTTATTCTAGTCTGTCCTAATAGTGAAATGTTGCACAGTAAGTTTAAATATAATCAAAACTTCAATTTTCATCATGACTTAGTGGTGACTGGGGAGATATTGATATTTGATATGGAATAATGTCTGGAGGGCAAGGAATCAAACACTGGAGGTTGCAGATTCGAGTGGCCTGGAGGCAAAAAAGCAAACAACAACAAAACAGCTGAAGCAGACGTTGGAGTCATGGCCGAAGACAATGTGACCCAGCACCTTTAGAGTGTCAGGAAATCATAGAACCGAAACAGTTGCCAGATGAGGGTGTCTTCATCAGAAGATTTTCTTTTGCCTCGCTCTCCGAATAAGTTTCCTTTCTCTGTAATGCTGCCAGAGCTTCAAGTCATGCCACATGTCAAAACTTTCGTTTGTTTCCAGGAATGGAGATAATGGATTGGTATTGTGCGAAGATCACGAAATAACCGTTTTTAAAGAAATCAAAATCATCCCCTTACTAACACTCTCGAAATGCTTTTTGTGTCAATATTGCGTGTTGTGCTAATCGACACTAGAATATAATCTTTAATGCTGAGTGGCCGTATAACTTTATCATGAAGCAATGCCAAAAGCGTTATTTTGTGTGCTGTTAAAAACTACAATGCATCTCACTCAGCACCTTGATGAGTCACACACGACAGAAACACTCGAGAAGCGGCAAATCGAATACAAACAGATCAACAGAATGACGAAAATCCCTGTGCACCGCGTTCCTCCTACATTTACACTGCAAGTCTCTTAGGTGCAAAAGCTTGTATCGAGTTCTTCCACGTCGCTTTCCACGAGTCTGAGTCAGAAAGCTGTAACTAGTTGTATTATTTTTAAGATGCCCTAAAGCTAGGAACGCGATGGTGATGCTAACGTTTTGGAAAGGCGTACTCCAGGGTGAGAAGCTACACTCTAAAGCTTAGATGAAGACTTCAGTGAAAGAATGAACTTTCCAAGAGGCCGGCTAAGAGCGATGGATTTAGCCCAAAAGACCATGATTAAATCGTTGAAATTTGATGGGTTATTATTGTTCAGGATGAGATGTTTGTACCCACTGCCCAGCAGTAATTTAGGGCCTTCTTTAGTAGAAAGATCTGCCGTGCTTCGTGTGGGAGCTTCATCGCAGTGAACACCGGCGAGATCGGTACAACCATCTGCCCCGCGGGCACGATCGTATTAATGGCACTCAGAAGTGCACAATTTAAGCTACTTGAACAGACCATTGCTGGTCTCTGAAAAGACACGAGTACCATTCTTCTTAACACTACTGTATAGCGAATACCAACAAATCTGTGGACACTGTAATTCTTTAATAAAGATGTTCACAACGTATATTCTAGGTCAACTGTTAATTTTCAAACCGAGGAGAGGCAAGCTGCTTCCATTGTTTTTTCTCAGCTCACGGATGACAAAGGTACGATAAGAAGATCAGCGCCGACTTCCTCTCTAGCACCTGACAAGCATGACGTTAACTTTTGAATTGCTTATAAGTTTTTGTTCAATAGTTCCTATGGAAGGGGGTTTGACTCCATTTCTTATTCTCATTTATATAATGTAAACTAATTAAAGATCGCAAAAGCCTACACAATTTTTCTTAACAAAGTTTTCTGATCATTATTACATTTTTTTTCATTCCTGAATTTTAATGTTATCTTCCGCACCGTCATAGTTACTTTCTTTACCTCGTCTAAAAACATCCCTGATCAGTAGGCGCAAGGGTTTCTGCATCAATTAAAAGAAGAAAAAAAAACCTGGATCCGTTTCTATCTTTCTCTTCTCATACTTTATTTTGATTTTCCATTTGATACAAAAGTTTAAAAAAAATGATCCTTCTACTCTTCAACCTTAGCCTGAACTACGATTATCTCTGATCTGAGTAATGGCTAAAATGATTAAGACTTCATCATCAGAATCCACATATCGGCTTATTAAGTTCCTGTTTGGTCAAGCGGCTCGATGGCCCTGAGTTCCGGTAATCTGAGATGGTCAGCCTGATGGTTTCTGGCCCGCTCTGGACTCCACGCCCACAGCTTGACGTTCTAAGGGGTGGTTGCAGGAGATTTATAGAGGAAGGACTCGTTAAGCGTTCGATTGCTATTGTTGAAGGTGATCAGGGAATAAGACACAAAAAGAGAGGGAGTGAATGCGTGTGTTAGAGAGAGAGAAAAACGGAGAGAAAGGAGAAAGAGAGAGAGAGGGAGAGAGAGAGTAACGGAGAGAAAGGAGAGAGAGAGAGAGAGAGGGAGAGGAGATAAAGAAGAAGAAGAATTTGAAAAAATAATAGCAATACACTCTTCAATCGCCTCTTGCTTCTGTAGTTTATGTAGCTGTCTATATTTCTCATCGTTTAATTACTCACTTTCTCCATTTTGACTTATTGTGTCTTTCGCTTCAAGCACTCCAACCTTTCACTGTCTTTCTATGTCGCCAACGAAACACACAACAGCTAAAAAAAACATTATTGACGCCGTATGTAACAGGTCACCAACAGCCCCCCGTGAGTGCCGAATCTTTGGCCTGGGTCAATATTGACCACTCTTAACTCCCGGGCAAGGTGCAGAGGCCCTGGGAGAGGGGTCAGCCTCAACATGGCACGTGACAAGTGGCGACCTCTCGAGGATGAGCAAAAACGTACAACGTTTGCCGTGCATGACATATCTGACTCACGCACCCCGAGGACCTCACCAAACACGCTCACCCACATTCATTAATGGGTCGTAAAAGGCATACGCTTAGCTCATCCCTCAATCATCGGGGCAAACCTTTGTCATTGCGAGGGGGATGACGGCTTTACTTCGGCACAAAACAGTGTTTCTTTCAGTGATATCTGTCATTGATGACTTTGTGTGTCCTGTCCTCTTCCTAACATGATCATTGTCGTCTTTGACGAACGCTACTAAGGATACATTCAGCACCGATTCACCAATGTAATTCCTACGATGGTGAAAGATCTCATCGTTAGTGCGCAAGCTCTCAAATATCAAGAACGTGCCGCGAGTTTATAGGCCTATTACAATATTGATGTTAAGTTTACGCTTCCTCCGAAACTTACATTAAAACAAATATTTTATCCAGCATGACATTTCGACGCCCCGATGGAAAATTATCGTCACTCGAAAATACCAACCAGATTATCATGCACTTGGTCGCTTAATATGGATCTCTGAGTACATTTTCATCAACCACAGACTTACAACCAAATTTGAAAACGCATTATCTCTCTTTCAATGTAAAGTAAAGCGCTCATCTTTTCGCCACATGTGCGCCTTGACCACTCCTCCTCAGCCGCGAAAAGCCAGTTTCGACCCAAAACTTAATTACAACAGACGCAGAGCGGGGCGACGATTTTGGGTTACCGAATAATTTGCATTAAGAACAATCATTCCAAAACTTCAGCGGGTTGATCATTGGGGCATTATGGGTTGTGCGATCGTATCTTTTTCATGCGTCTTTTTGCCGATATTGTCCTCTCTGACAGCCATTCTGTTTGTGCCCCTGTCTAGTCTAGTACCAGTCCTTCCGCTGTCGCCGTGCTTGTATGAAATGTCTTCTTTATATCCTTTCACCACTGTTTCCTTGATCAACTCCTTTGTCTTTTCATATTCATACAGAATAACATAGCCTCCTATAACGATCTTTCCCATTCTCTCGTTTCCAGTTTTTGTTTCCAGGATGAGGATGAGGAGCACTAGTGATTCATCTTCCACTTCTAGTTCTCTACGACAGCTGAATTCTTCTGCGTGCTGTCTATGAGAATTTCATTATTTTTCTGCCGCATTTCATTTCAAATGCATTGGCAGTTCTTTTTAGGAGTGTTTTATTTAAAGTTCGTGCCTCACACAGATGTGTAGCTGTTGGATATGTACATGCTCTTAGAATTATTATTATTAATATTACCATAACTATTATACACCCATCACTCACACGCAACACAACCAGAGTTTGACAGCCATGTCATCGTGAGATCAAATGTCAGTCACATTCGCAAATGACCTAAGATGGAATAATGGGGTCATGCCGACCTGGGATCTTTAAACAAGTATCCTGGACATCTTGTTTTTTAACCTCATATTTCATATTGATGGTCTTTGATGACGCCCCCCATGTCGCGCCGACCCCTCGTAAATTCGCTCACATTTCAACCCTGTATGCAAATGCGCCCATCTTCCATCTGCATTCCTATAAATTATGCCCTCGAATGTTTGTTTACGCCGCAGGCAAGAAAACGTTCCCATGGAAATGTAATCATGGAGCTAGAGACATGCGTGATACAACGTGTGCCAGCCGTAAGGAAATTGCGACATTGTTTTTTTGGCCCATGTTATTGTAATATCTCTCCTTAGATATACACAAGGGTGGGAGGGCAACATTAAACAATACAGAACAATGAACAAAGTGCAAACTTCACGGCATTGATTTGATACGATTTAACTATCATAGTGGTTGATTAAAACGTGTTTTTAAGACCATACTTGTCCTAAATCGAAGTGCAAATTTTTGTTATTATCATCAGTGGGTGTTTCTATGTAATACTTTTTCTTGTCTGTATGCTTACTGTCTCCCTTTCCCAAGTGCAAGGCATACCGACGCCATGCATGTACTTCATGCATGAAGAAACATCACAGCACCAACGCAGAGAGAAGGTTGGCACTGAATAGAGGTGCTTCCACAACACCGTGAGGCCAGTGATCAAACCTCACTGAAACCTACACTAGACAGCGTTACATAAGGCATGAAGCATACAAAGTGAGCGGCATAACATGTATACAGACCATAGTGTTTTGCTTTTATCTCAGACCTCCGCCACTTCGAGATAGTCCATCTTGTTCTAAGCGCCCTCGTTAGCCCTCCTGTCTTTGACTAATCCCACGCCCCAGACCACTCTGCATTGCGCATGGACAAAAAGAAAAGTTGCGAGAAAACGGCGGGGATACCATGCTACATAGCAATTTGTTCCCGACGTTTATATCTTTGTCCTGAAAAATCTTTGTAATAAAGCGGATAGCAATGAAAGGAAGTCAACCGTGTTTCACCGCTGACGAGCTCAAAAAAAGAACATCAAGGAATTTACAAAGACATTCTCAGCGGCATATTATACTCCTTATCTCCGTACAGTTTTGTTTCTTTCCCTCGTTTTGCATCTGCCATCTAAATTGCCAAACATTTTCTCCAGGCTTGGCTGAAAAAGAATATGACATTGACCCTTAACCTTCGCCATCCTTCCGTTATTTGTTACTCACACACAGGGGAGCGACCCTCGACGACCCTCATATCACGATCTTTGCTTTAAATAGGCTTATCTAACAAGTTAATCCTTTTTTCTTGCGCTAATGTAAGAACTGAACAATCCCTAAAGAACATAGTGCGCGAGTGTTGCCGAGAAGGGCAAATGTTTTGGCAAGGATAGCAAGAAGTGGGATTCCATTTTGTTGAGTCGATCTACTACTCTGAGTATTGAGAGACACAAAACCATACCTTTCTTTTAGCAACTGAAGCTCTGTCACAAAATCAGATACGCCTTTCTATGTTCAAGACGATTTCATGTCCCATGTGATAGGCAGAGAAAAAGCTAAGATTATAAGCATGTCAGAGATGCACGCTGGCTGCCATGTTTTCCCTCCAACACGTGACCTGATAAAAGTCACATGGCCGTGACGTCACAGTGCATGTTTTCATTTCAGATGATGGAAAACAACGACAAAGAGGGCACGATAACACACTCCATGCACTTCCTCAAATAATAAAATAGAAAACCGTCTGGGTCCGTTTTCTTCCTATCCCAGCTGACATTAACCCCATGGGCTGTCTGTGTTCGGAGGTGAAGCTATGAATAAATTCCTTCCTTCTCTTCCTCTCTATCTGTTTCTTTCATACTGGTCCTTCTCTACTTGATAAACATGTTTGTTGTTCATAAACGTGGTAGGCCTAAAGAGAAAAAAAACTACTTAATTCAAACGCCAATCAAAAAACTACTTAATTCAAGCGCTAATAACTTCAAAAGTTAAGAATTACAGGATCCTTGCAAATTTCATTCACCTTAACGCTATACTTTCCACACATTTCTAAAAAAAAAATGGTTAAAAAAATGACATGGCAGTGCCCATGTGTCCGACCCACACCTGTCTTGTTATTGTTAGACATATGTTTTAATTGTTTAGTAGTGACATAAATATAGCACTTATATATTTAAAATTTGCAATGGTATTATCAGATAATGTCTGGCTGTCAGTGCGTGCACAATTTCAAGGTTATAATGTGTGAATTACTTAATTTATCGAACTTTGAAATTCAGTAACGTTGTTTTTTTATTCCTCCACCCGATATATAGCTCGTGGACCGTCAGTATTACACAAATGATATCGATTGCAAATTACTGAGAGCATTTATTTGGTCCTCGCGGCTGCAAGAAAGGGGAGGTCCTTTTATTCAGTGGGCGCTTCCTTGGAGATTTCAAGCAACGGTAATATCAGTCTCAAAGCAGGCCAAGATGGCTGCGACCGACGCGGAATAGCTAGAAAATATGCGCTGACTTACCAGTGGTGTTTGTTATACTTGTTAATTTTGCCTCTTGTATTAGCATACACACTGGCGTTCATTCTTGAAACATCGTGTGGCCGCTGTAAAAAGTCCCACTAACAAATTCGAAACCGTAGACAGTGGCTGCCAATTTGCCGAGCTCCGACTTCGGTTGTCTCGCAAAGATTCCAAATTTCTGCCCACACTTACGCACCGCGGCTATCGTGCAGGAGCCAAAAAAACGTATCCCTGATATCATATTAATCAAAATGTTAAACTGGTTCCGGTGACATTGTCGGGATGTATGCACGAGCTCAAAAACTTGAAACATCCTGGATCTGTGATGAAATTGATCTCCGTAGAGGAAGGTCGTCTCTTTAGCCTAATATGATGGATGTATCAGATGAAATCTTATCTCCAAACCTCATGTTTCTGGCATACGGCGTTGTACGGGAACATGAACGATATAATTACATTATATATATATATACACATATATGTGATCCCATGTCCCATAGGACATATTAATATATATACAAATATATAATTTCTGTATACAATATATATTTATCTACATCCAAGCAAGAGTCAGGGACGGTTAAGGAATACAGTAGGCCTACGCACAGGTCAAAACAGTATTAGACCTCGTTTTTACTGAAATCTCGTGGCTAGAAGTAACACAAAAAAAAAACAATAAATCAATAGCGTCAAGAATGGGAATTATTACGGAGGCAGACAGGGTGAAACAGCGCTTCATTATTGAAACAGACATCGTCTGGACTTAAGTGTTTTGTGCATCCATCAGTGATAGAACCTAATGAGTCCCGGCACGCCAAAAGGTGCCTTATGAGGCAACGGCACCAGCCAAGTTGAATTATTGTCAGCAGATGACGCAAGCCATTCTTCCCTGTATTTCGTTATACGATGTACGTTTG
This sequence comes from Ellobium chinense, assembly GCA_033807755.1. Lineage (NCBI taxonomy): Eukaryota > Metazoa > Mollusca > Gastropoda > Ellobiida > Ellobiidae > Ellobium > Ellobium chinense. The sequence continues at coordinate 482,805 of JAWQUT010000412.1, read as the reverse complement.
TTATACATGTATACACACAGAGGTGTCCGTGATTTAAAAGATTAAATGCATTTTGGTTTTAAAAACAAATTCTATTTTTTAAAGTATTTTGCTTTATGAATCTCATGCTCATTTTGTTTATCTTTGCCATATAGTTGAAATATATAAGGATATCAAGACGCATAGTTAAGCGGTGAAGACAGCGCCGCAGACAAACAGACGAGCAGATCGATAGACAGGCAGACAGGCAAACAGATTGAATAAGAACATGAAAAAATGGGCCTTAATCATACGACACGATACTTAAGCGTGTATGGTCTATACTATGAGACAAAGTAGAGCAAAAAAATCAGACACAGTATTGTTTATACAAAGAGAAAGTCAGGCAGGCGAACACCTTCGTCCAAAAGACAGACCTTCGGACAAACGGCGAGATAGACAAGCAGGTGGAGAAATTTGGACAGTTGAACAGACCAAGTGCCAGAATGGAAAGATACAGAGCAGGCGACATAATAGAGAGCTTGTACATTAACGGTGTGATATTTGTTACCACTGTTATTGTATCGGTGTTGAAATGCACCCGTAGTAGCGTTCAATATCAGAGTTCATGTAAATCGCACGATGTTAAGAGATGCCATCGTTAACGCCCAAGCTCTCGATGTGTAGATCAGCAGGAGCTGAGGAGAGTTTGAAGTGTTGACAGGAAGCGAGATTGGGAAAGACAAAAGCTAACGTCACAAAAACCTACCTTGCGAAAAATGACACAGCGGCGGAGGGTACCGGGGGTGGTGAAGTAGGGCTAGAGACGGGGCTGGAGGAGGTGACGCCCCTGAAAGGCACGTGGTGGGGTCCGGGGGTAGGGGTGGCGCTCACGGGGTGGGCGTATCCAGGCCACTGATGGTGCGGTTGTTGCTGCTGTTGCTGTTGTTGTTGCTGATGATGGTAATGGTGGTGGGGGTGGTACTGACTCCCTGGCGAGCGGTAAGAGGGTGAGGAGGACATGCTGGCGTCAGAGAGAGAGGCTGGTGAGCCGGGTGTGTCGTAATGTCCATCTTGCTGAGGGTGAGTAGCCCCGGGCAGTCGGCCGGCCAGCATCTGTGGACATAGAAAAAAAAAGGGTCACTTACAATAGGCAACGTGCACAAAGGATGTACCCACCCTTGTATACTCACCAAAACTTATACAAAAGCACCTCTCATCAGTCAAATTCAAGGGAGTTCATCACTGTCTTAACACGTCAATGCTTTTGGTCCTTATGGGCTAAACATTTGACAATGACAATGACAATGACAATGACAAAAAGATTTATAAAATACAAATTTACCCTGCCGTTTCCATATTACTGTGAACTGCTGACTGGGCCGTTTTACGAAAATGTTGATGATAATAATGACAATGAAAATGAAGATGATAACGCCGGTGACCACGATGATAATGACGATGATACTTTCGAGAATTTGTCATTTAATTTTCATTTGGGTTCATGGAATGAAATGACCGAAGGAAAGAATAAAAAGGGAGAAAGAATGAAGACCTGAGGAAGAAAAAAAAAACCCCAACTAAAATAAATAAATTGCTTCCATCTTGCCTGGTACTCAAGGACAGTGCCTTGGGGCAATTCTGGTTTCTATGTGATGTCTCTGCCTAGTGTAACAACATTATTTGACCTTTTTCACCAGCACAATTTCAGACCTTGGCTTCGGGGGAATTTAGCATCATTTCGTTTGAAAGGTACTTGGTGTGTGTGTTGAGGGGATGGGGAGGAGGTGTGTGGGGGGTGGGAGGGGGAGAGAGGGTATGTGACGTATGTGTTTGTGTGTGTGTGTGTGTGTGTGTGTGTGTGTGTGTGTGTGTTGTGTGTGTGTGTGTACATGTGTGTGTGTGCTTGTGTGTGTGTGTGTGTTCGCGCGTGCTTGAATATGCTGAGTTGGACGAGAGAAGAGAAAAAGACACCTTTAAAAAAGAAGAACAGACAGACAGACAGGCATTCAGACAAACAGATAGATAGATAGATAGATAGATAGATAGATAGATAGATAGATAGATAGATAGATAGATAGATAGATAGATCCGGCACATAAATAGAAAGAAGAAAAGTGAGTCAAGGGATAGACAGAACGACAAATCCTTCGTTCGCGGGAACACTTGGCTGTGGGAAACATAAAGAAGACAGAGAAAGAGAGAGAGAGAGAGGAGGAGGAGGAGGAGGAGGGGAGACAACTAATACTGTATCTGAATTCGGAAGGGTGCAGGGTCTACTCATCAGTCAAATCCAATTACGGCCCTTTGTTCATTGATCCGACTTGAGGCCCCTACCCTTTAAGGTGACCACAAGAACACCGGCCGGACTGATACTATACTGCGACGGACTAACGGGGCCTTGCACCGCTCATTCTGTGACTGTGGAAGACACATAGCCAGGCAGAGCTCTTGAAGAAAAAGAAGAGCCGAGTCTTCAGTGGCATATCTAAAAATATGGTCAGATGATATTACATTGTCTAGACTACTTTTTCCTGGAACTGGAAACAAGTTCGGACGGCTGTGCTGTCTCCTGTTTTCAATCATTTATATAATTTTTTTTTCTTTTGTCTCAAAAAAGGGTGACGCCTCTTGAATTTTTCCTTCTTAATGCTACTACTGATCTATATCTAGGTATGGAAATGCTGCTTTAGCAGGTTGTGCCAGTTTAAGAATAATTTACAAATTTAATGTAACCTATACAAGTCTTAGTACTGAGCAAATAAATTAACTGATGTTGTTACTATAATGTTGCTAACTATTGTCATGTAAATCGAACTGGTTTCAAAATACTTAAATGATTTATTGAGTAACAGCAACTCGAAAATGTGCCCTGTCATGCACATGCTTTAAGATATTATGTGGAACTAGCAGTGAATGACAGCAGTCCAGTTCATTATTGCTTGACTCTGTGATGCCAAACGGAACATTTTACATTCGTTCAGAAGGAACTAAATCAGTAATAAATCCAAACACTCTCCCGTTATAGACAATAAACAACGCTACTCTGAGTCCAGCTTTGAAAAATAAATATGTTAATTTTTAACATATTTTTTTATAGTACATAGCTTGTCAGTAATAATAAGATAATAACATAGACTAGAATCTCTTTGTGTGAAGTGATGGTCAAGTTTCATTCCATTCGGAGACTATTTTCAGAACTCCACCCTGCCCTGGAAAGGATTTTTTGATGATCTGAAAAGCCATTATTCCAATAATAAAATGTTAGAGTGGTTACAATTCACAGGACATTTATTTGGGTGGGGGGGGGGTGTACTTGCCATGAGGAGTGATTCTCTTTTCGTTAGGTTTCGTTAGAATGGTTAGAATTAAAGCTCCAGTGAACAATGATCTCCTGCAACTTCTCCTTGATATACACTGTACTATCATAGCCAGAAAACTCACGAGAACTGAGGTATCTCCTATGAGCAGTGATTCTCATGTACGCAATTCTCTGCCACTCCTCTTCTTATGTTTGAAAGACATCATATTCACAAGATATAATATAGGGGTATCTCTCGTCAGCAGTGATTTTCCCCAACATCTCAGTAGGGAGCCGGTGTGTCCAGTCCGACAAGATTTACCCCAGGCCCCCCACAGCCATTTTCATATAGATCAAATAATTTCCAGCTCAGTGACCGGATCCCTGGACCTCAAGACGCACGCAAGGCTCCCCGTGAAAATTGCTACGTTGAGGTCTCGTGATACGTCATTACTGTCCTCTGTACTCGCGCATGAATATTTGATGGTGACGTTCCATCCACGACGTAAGCTTGCCAAAGACCTCGCGCGAGACTGATTTCTTCAACATTCAAGGGTTAAATAGCCCGCCTGGAATTTCGTGTCAAAAGCCGTCTTTTCAGTTTCTTTGGGGGTCAGGTTTTTAGCACGTTGAGTGAGTTTGTGTTTACGTTGTTGTTGTTACCGTTATCGATGTGTCGTGGTTGTTATTGTTGTTGGAACTGTAGGAAATTATGGTGACAGCAATAATATATTTAAAGGGCGCCTATTTTTGCTCTTGTTGTTGTTAGTTTTGTTGTTATGGTTGTTATTGTGTTGTTGTGGTTGTTGTTATTGTTGTTGCTCGTCGTCTTCTTCTTCTTCTTCGTCGTCTACTACTATTACTACTTCTACTTTTACTCCTATTACAGCTACTTCTACTATTATGCTACTACTACTACTACTACTACTTCATCATCTCGTTGCAGTTATAGAAAAAGGGTGTTTGCGACAGCAATAATGTGTTTTAATTGATTGTGCAGTTCTGTCGTCTTAATGAAGATATAATGCTTTGCTTGGTATTTCAATTGCTCATGCTGCTTTTGACGCCGGTTCAGCGTGAATGGCATTCTGTCTGTCTTCACATCATAAATTCATGACATCTTCCTAGAGGCTAGAGCACTGAAAACAACAAGTGTCAGATAACAAATAGTTCTGAACGCAAACTGGAGCAGCCGTACAATGCATTATATTGAATCCAAAATGAATCCACAGCCAGTACTCCTCACCCCCTCGTGTTTACACGTCTCACAATTACTGCATATTCTCGACTCCAAAATTGAGACGCTCATCGACATCAAGGCGGTTCTTCTTCTCCACTGCTATTTCGCTAAATTATGTCTTTACTTTCACACCATATTTTTAAAAACTGGGGAGGAAAAAGATTAACACACAAGGTTGCCGTTTTTGGCAGCGCAGACGCTCATGCAAAATGGATGAAGATGTAAGACTTGCAAAGAAAAGGATGGCGCCAGCAGGATTCACCTCTACATCACAACGGCCTCAGCAACAGATCGACGTGGAAGAATGGACCCACTTCATCAAGAAACGCACTGCACAGCCCCATATTTGAATTACTTTTCACAACGCAGCACAGAGAAGGGTTTTAAACAGCTTTGTGAAAATGTTTCCTTCTCTCCGGGAATAAAAACCAATCATAACGATAAGTCGAAGGCAGAGATACAACAACGTCAACATCATCATCATCATCATCATCATCGTCATTATCATCATATCATCATATCATCATCATCATCATCACTATCATTTTCAAAACTATAGAAATTCTCAAAACTGTGGCATAAAAAAACCACTTCATTAAAAGTTCCAAATTTTCGGACGTGTGTCCTTTGTCAAGAAACAGAAAAATAATGAGCATAGAATGATCACACGAACATAATATACATCACAGCACGATACATAGGCAGATGAGATCAAAATATCATCATCATATTCATCATCATTATCATCATCAACAACAACAACAACAACAAAACTGACTGCCTTATATAGATATAATCAAGAATTCATGTCATATATTTTCAAAATGTTTATGTCAAATTTAGCATCACTATCTATCAGGATATTTGAGAGCCAACAATACACGGGAGATTTTTCTTGGGAAAAACTATACGCTTAATTCCAGCTCCCAGAGAAAAGAAATTTTAGAAATGCAAATGCCAAGGTTAGCATTAATGTCTGGACTTTCCCTTGTATTCGTGTACATCAAGAATTTAATGCCAGAAGAAATGGCATGTCTAGATTCGTCACCTTGTCCCCACAACCTTCATAAATGTACCCAGTTTTTCTGGTGGTCGTAATACACTGTACAGCCGAGTTCACCTAATCGCAATGTCTTGAGTTGTAGTTATTCAGTGATGTGTAACCTACGTAATAAAATACATATGCGATTAAGCGCAGTCGCCTGTATAATACAGACATTCAATGGAATCCATTCAGTTGCAATTTTCGGTATAATGAATAAAAGTTGCGATAGGAAGGAGTTGCGATTACATTAAACAGCTACAGTATTCGCTCATCTGAACAATGTTGTGATAAAGTGGATGCTCTGATCGACCGGTCTGCAGATAAGCAGGATGGCGTGTGTGTGTATATATATACGTATATATATATATATATAGAGAGAGAGAGAGAGAGACAGACAGACAGAGAGAGAGAGAGAGAGAGAGAGAGAGACAGCGAAATAGATAGATAGATAGATAGATAGATAGATAGATAGATAGATAGATAGATAGATAGATAGATAGATAGATAGATAGATAATGTGTTGTGGTGTTGTGTTGAAAGGGCACCTGTGCCCCCGAAGACTGCATGACCTCTCTGACACGGCGCCATATTAATTCCATTACCACTGTATCCATTTTATCTTGCATAATGATCATCCCTCCCTAGCGGGTCACCTCACCTAAACCCAAGTTCATGTGTGGCCAACCCACACAGGTTTGACTTCAATATAATCTGGAAAAGGAGAGCACACGAAAAAGACGAAGATGATAAGGAATTCTAGTGTGTGTACAGGGAAGAGTGAGTTCCCCCGGATGAGATAAGCCCACACGAATGCTCACTGCCATCGGGGACGAACACCGATTTGCATTCCTTCCACTTGTGGCGCAAATTCCATTAAAGGCTGTCCATTGCTGGGCGCTCACGCTGGGGGCTTCTAGAAACTCGTGTTTGCATTGCAAGAGTCCAAAACAAGGGCAATGCTGCAATGGCACGCGAGATGCGGGGGGAAAAAAATAAATGCCAATGCAGTTTTTTATCTTGTTTCGCTGAATTCGCCGAAAAAATATTTGCGCCTGCTTTAAATCCTGTGTATCTCCTCTGTATTTTAAATAAAGTTTTGATTGATCCTGACACAGAATTTATTACTGGTCATGCCTACGTGGCAAGATTAACAGAAGACGTCATTGCCATATGTGCTGGAACTGTCAGTTGTAAGCAATTATCATGACACAAGTAAGAAGGATGACTGATAAGAATATTACATCATCCGAAACAAAATTATCTATCTCTACAAAAAAGACATCAAATCTCAAACTGACAGATGTCATGGTCACAAAAACTAGTTCAGATGAAAACACGAAAAAAACAGTGAATTGAAGGGTTGGCAGAAAATCTTATAACTCTTGAAGAAGGCTAAGAAACACAAAAATGCCATGACAAATCATCTGTCGAGAATACGTGTATGTATTTCATATGCAAGTATGAACTGCAGAGGCTAAGAAGGAAGAGCGAGAGAAAATCCTAACGCAGAGGACACGATTCACTCTTTGGATAGCCATGACAATCGGATTGCTGCAGCCAGCATGTTGGCCAGAGAAGCAGAGTGTTTGTCTCTAAGTGCGAAAGGTCTCGGGTTCAAATCCCGTTTTAGCAGCAGGTTTTGTTTAAAACGTGGCCCAACGTGAGTTCAAGCCCAATACAGCCCATAACTATGCTGCAAAAAGGGGCGCTAAAACTTTACTTAAAGAAACAATCAAACTTGATTACTTCATCAAAACAACATTTCAAATAAAAGAGTCATGATTCTTTGGAAAAAGTACCTGATCGGGACTGGAGAGCACAGTCCAAATGGCATTAGAGAAAACTATCCAGAACGTTAAGATACAAAACTTTCAGCAGCACAGATACACCAATGAATAGCAAAGGACGAAGCACAGCGTTACTATATTTATCAACTGACAGTATCTTATATATCAAATCTTGTACAAGCGTCCACATGCACGTCAGAGAAAGAAAATCTAGATTATTTCTTAACATTTTGCAATGGTCAAAATAACACTGGGCTGGATCAGACTGTACTATGTTAGCTTTCAGTGTGCGAAAATAAAAAGGAACACGTTGTTTAGTTAAAGTATGTCATTGTGCTCGTTGTAAACGTTAATCTCCTCGTACTTAATAAAGTCATAAAAAAACAAAGAACGTTCTGAAATAATCAGATCCACTGATTTTGTGAAACAAACTATATAAGGAAACATCTTCCAAATTATTGTACTGCTCTGTGTGAACATGGAAAGGAAGATACTTCAGCATCTTATGCCAAAAGAACAGTTTGATGGAGTGGTAATAGTCTAATAGCATTTGTGTCTTTTTGTCATCATGATAACTTGACTAAGCATGCAGCGAGAAATAACTTGCGTTTTGAAGCGAGAAATAACATTTGTTTTGAATGCAAGGCGGTCAGCCTACGCTGTTCTCAATTTTAAAATAAAAAAGCTTTTTTTCATTTTGAGAGTCCGAGGTTAAGTTCTTTAAACGCAGAAGGGTTTGCTTTGTCCTTCATAATGAATTTAAAGTGTCAAAAAGAAGGGTCTGAATTTGGCGACCTTTCCGCGGGCTTTGTTGCCAGGATTGCTTGAGACCTCTCTGCATGTAAGCGCGATTGGAAGAGGCTGTTTGGCCATCCTAATCAGCTTTGGCACTTCCTATTAACGTCATGCATGTAACTTGCCATGTCAGCAATCATGAAAAGCTTTTAACAAAATAGGCTTCGGGTGTCATATTATCCCAGCTATGGATTCCCTTGTAAAACTCACCATTCCTCGCCTCATAAAAAGGTAATGTCTAATTCCAATTTAAGCCTCGTGTCCAAAGACCCGAACATTATCATCTGCTATCAGTTACAAATCACGACGTTATTACGATCCGTTCTTTCACGTGGATTAAAAGCTCTTCCTGCTCACTCCGGTTTTTATACCGGGCCTCCCCCTCACACTCCAACACGTGCACAGGCCATTTAAGGCATGCACATGCCCACTGCTCACCTGTAGAGGTGCGAACATGCTGGGGACATGGTTATTGATTCCCCCCCCTCCCCCCCCCCCCC
>JAWQUT010000412.1:454025-474168 GCA_033807755.1 Ellobium chinense | reverse complement strand
CCCCCTTTTCGGTGACAACTTCCCCAAACGGCACATCAACATTTTGGAGAACTTCTCTAAAACTATCCCCGAGGCCAAAGTTTAAGATCGTTGCAAGCACGCGAGATTTTCAAATACAAAGAGAAAAAATGAGTGGGAAGCGAGAGGGGGCCTCAACTGAAGGTCGGCAGAATGGGAATCGATAAATCCATTTCATTTTGACAAAAGAAACAGCTCGCCTAAACAGGAAACAGGCTTTGGGGTAAATGGAACGTAAGGTGAAAACGCGGCACAGAATATGAAATGAGAAAGAGAGAGGAGGAGAAATGGAAGGAAAGAAGGAAGACAGAGAGAGAGAGTGGGTGGGGTGAAAGAGAGCAAAGAGAGTTGATATTGGAAGAAATTGAAATACCATATGACGCTGAAATTCAGAGACGTCACACTGTGTCTTATTACAAGTGTCGCTATGTACTTTACCGCTTTAACATAATAGTGGGTATGACGTCATCCCTCTGCGTATTTCCCCCCGCCCTTCCCCCGACTGTTTCTCTGAGAAAGCTGTTGGAATTCCGAGTTTCACTAAGTCTACATAAATCTCAGACAGAGATGGGCCACATCAAAAGCCTTAAGAGAGAGAAACTTCCAACGGACAAACCAAAAAAACTGAAACTTGCAACGACAGACAAGAGGGCAGAAGAGGTAGACTGGTCGAGCAGACCGACAGGACATCGAAGAATTAATACTGTCTGGGTGAAAGTTAGATACCGTCAGATGTCGACTGTCGTCTCCTGTAGATATGATCAAAAGATGTATTCTTTACTCCATTCCTAATATTTTGTGACACTGCGCCTCTCTTGACCTTTAAGCTCCATCAATATTAAATCATCTTTACAATCACGCCACAACGTCCACAGAGCTGCGTTGGGCGTATTCGATACCCTGTCCGAACGACTGAATAATATGGTATCGTAGCATTATCTTCTTATTTCAAATCATTGTTTGAAGTGGTAACTCAGTAACTAACTTCTCCATAGTACAATTTATTCCAGTCACCTAAATCCTGTTGGTGGAATTATTTTTCTACAGCTTTCAACGAGCTTTGGGTTTCTATTTGGGCAATTACAGCAAGATACCACGTCAGTCACGCAAATTTCTGGAAAAAGCTTTGTTTTTACAGCAATTAGTTTTGGTTGTTTCGTTTTAATTCTTTAAAAATGAACCAACAATGCTTGCTGCAAAGTCAACCATTTTCAGAAATTAATATAACTGACGTGATAGTCTGCTGGAATTTCCCATATCAGATTCATAGTGCCGGAGAAGTAAGTTGACAAGGGGTGAACCACCTGATATGGCTTCGCTGATACAAGCTCACGAAATTATTGATAATGAGTGCTATTGATCTAATAATAATAATAATAATACATTGCATTTATTTAGCGCTCATCCCTGTACATACAGGCTCTGGTCGCTTTACGTAGAGAAGTTAATAAAATTATATATTATACAGCTTACACACCCAAGCATACTACACTCTGTACACATGTACTACAATACAGATGGTAAAAATAAAGTCAGATAGATATATACAAAGAACAACAGTTAAATTGAAATTCGCGATGCCAGAGACTTATGTTCGGTTTAGACAGAGAAACCTAACAAGAGGAAAATATTAAGAGGCCTCTTTGTTTTCTTTCGTTTTAGCGGTACCTTCGGGTTTAACCGTTTTCGTTTTAACCATTGTTTACTGTAATAGACAACCTAAGACGAAACAAAGCGACCGTGAAAAGGACAATCACTTACAGGATATCAATACTCGGAAATCTTTGCAAATGTTTTGAGAAATCAGTATCGCCCGTCACTGCACAGGGCCAAGATCGGCGTCTTGCGTCAAACTTCCATTTGCTTTTTTTCATGAGGCTTAGCTCGCTTCCGGCTCACAATAACGCTAGCGAAAATGTCAAAACGGTCCAGTGCCCAGGTGTCATTGAAAAGCTATCTAACAAATATAACCTGTCACAAGGGATGGCGGCCTCCTGAAATAAGATTTTGGAGGAAATAACCACAAAAGACAAGATCGATGACTTTTTTTGATAACCGTTGTGACACCAGGACTGTTTTATATGCTTGGCTTTAAATTTTCATATAAAACGACTATCATAACTGTAGTAATGGACAAGTGCAATATAATATACATTATGAATCTTAACATTTTCTGAATGTGTAATAGCAACATGGCAAACGGACAGGCTTTGTTCAGAAAATACAGATATTAAGGAGAATTCCGAACAGAAGTTGAAAATGGAAAAACTGGATGTCATGCGTTGTATTGCACAAAGAAAAAAAGCGCTGGTAGATCACTCAAACCCAAAATGATAATAATAATAATAATAATGATAATAATAGTGGGGTTTAGAAGTCTCGTATCCAAATTACTGCCCGCTCACGCGACTTCACACTATTATTACACCAGCAGGTATGATCACTCTACGATTTTCTCAGCTCTCAGGGAAGCATACACTGCCACTGCCATTTACAGACGCCGATCACAAGCTTCTGACAATATATCCCTTTGCCTATAGCCAGGGAGCCATTGTCCAGACGGGTGGACTGAGGAAAAGGTACATCACTGAGTAGTAAATAATCAAAGTCAAAGAACTTCATGTCAGTATCAGGCTGCGCTAGGTATGACTAAAAACAGCACTGACATGCAACAAGTCCATTTCAGACAAGGCAATGGGAGCCAGTGCAAATAAGGATGACATCTAAAGTTTTAAACATAGATCTTCCAGGAACGAAGACTTAATATGGGGCCACAGAATCACAACACAGACTTAATTCTAGACCAATATACCCTAAAAATTGACTTCTCTATGATTCTTCACCACTGCATTTGAAGCAGTATCCAGAAACCCTTTATGCCTGACGCTAGATTTAGCGTTAAGGACAAGGTTAAGGAGAAAGATTAGAGAAGAAGAAACAGCCTTAAAAGAGTCGCTTAACATTATCAGTGTCTAGAAACTCTCGCAAGCGTATTTCCTCTTTCTTAACTCTGCCCCTAACCCTAAACCATGAATTACTGAAAGAATCTCTGGATGTTACGGCATTTGAGTCCGTGTCTATAAAAATGTGCTGAATAATGCAGAAATGAAGAAGCACATCTTTGTGCTAAACTGACAAGTGACATTAATTTTTTTTTTTCTACAGAGGGAGAGTGGGAGGTGGAAAAAGGACGGCTGACGTTTCAACACCAGAGTAATTATAAAATTAATATGAAACCGAAAATCTCTTTTTTTTCCGACCCCAAAATTTCGTAACAGTGTCATTGCCATCTGGTGCGGCTTTCATAACCGACCGGACATTCTGCACGAGATGTCATTTTTCTAAATCTGGCATTCTGTTGTTTCTTTTTCTCCAAAAATCAATAATACATTTCTCCAAACAAAACATTATGCCCTGGATTACATGCGATTTTCAGCTACACAAGAACACCATCAAAGCAGTAGCTAGTATCAAGTTCACTCGGGTTTCCCCATTGTTCTCCAAGATGGCTGATCGGTGTTCTCAGCATGGGGTGCTAGTCTGTGTCTGACACCCCATGTGACATGGGACTTCGGCTTGCCAGGACTCGACCGTAGGGTGGAGAACTTGGGAGGGGGGAGGAGAGGGGATGAGGACTGCACGACAGTATAAAGTCATTTCGGGCTTGTCACTCCAAGAAGAAGAAAAAAAAACCACCAAGACTAGAATTTATCCCATCTATTGTGCGCATGCGTGTGGCCACGATGTTCGGGTTATTTACTAGTTGATGCACGTGCTTTTGGAGGTCCACACGAGCAAACGGTGTAAAGCGAAATGGATTTTTGCGGCTTTTTGTTAAGCCGAGGTTGTTTAAGTGTTCAATTAAGACCATAGAGCTGCCCTTTGAGGAAGTGTCACTCTATTTCCTGTAAGAATTAAACGGTTACTTTGCTAAAGTTACAGTGCGCCAGTCGAAGAGACGAATGAGAAGTACAGTAGGTACCAACTTGGAGAACTGTATTAAAAAAGAACAGCCTGGTTGTATTTCCATTTGTGGAAGAAGTGCATTAAGACTTGTTTCCCTTTTTATGCAGCCAGGCTGCAAGATAACAATATGCTATTCGTCATGCTGATCTCATCTTTACAAATTGGGTATATTCCTCATCCGGCAACGAGCACCATGGATACATGCCGACAAAGTGCAGTGTAACATTATGAATGCATCTCCATATTAGTGATATTGAACTTTGTATTTGTCATCTGATGAAGGATCAAGCTAGGATCCAGACAAATCAACGAAACAACATGCACTGGAAACACACCAAACTTATCAACAAAAAGATAAAAAAACACCGAGACACAAATAACTTTTCAGCAAGGCCTAGTGATATATTTGTTACGGATCAAAGGCCTCATAGAGAGTAATAGATCTGCTAAAATCCTAAAGCATCCTCATTTTTTTTTCTGACGCTTTTGCTTGCCACTCTAAAATTGTTAAATGACGGTATACATAACTTGAAATGAAAGTTTGCAATACCAGTCTAGTTAAACAATAGCGATGGTGCGAACAACCCAATGTATGTGGCCTGGTTTTTCGTGTACCTTTCTGGTGTAGAGCGCACATATCCCAAGGTGAAGGCGTGAGGACAGTGTCTTCTTTGCTGGTCGACCTTCTCCTGGTCTTTCTCGGCTGCCCGCCCAGGCTGGTTGACAATAAGGATGAGGGCTATCACATCTAATCTTCATCTTGTGAACTTCGAATAAACTGAATTTGCTGAGATTTAGTAAGGGAGTTGATTTTGTTCGATCAAAGACATCATCACAGAGCTACTGTCCAGATCTCACGACCACAAAGTCTATTCTTGAACCGTGTTCGAAATGCAGAGACTGATATTACAGAATGATCACACGTTTCTTTCTGCATCAGGAATTCTATCGCGTGTAGACACAGCTTCCGTGACTGGTAATCCTTGAACAACTGTAATTACACAGGAGTGTAATCATTATGTGGACCTGTCATTAAACTGTCTCGAAGCTGACATTGTTTTTCTGCATATCTATTCTGATTAAACTTTCCTGTTACCTACGCTGTCTCACTTGAATTCCAGTACGTTTGAACTATCCGAATAAAATCCACAAATCATTATGTTGTTCGAGACTCCCATTGGCTTGCAGTCTCGTCATATCTATTTAAATTTCAACTTGAGGTCCTCTTGGTACAGAAATGCTGAATTTAAACGATGTGATGCACAATATCCTTCTAGTGTCTCCCCCAGCCCCACTCCACACTGAACCGTGCCTCATCTGGGCGCGCCTTGGTCAGCCAGACGAACGTCACCTTATATATTATGAAGTCCTCAAACCACAGGTGATCTACGTCGCTGGTCTGACCAGAGCGAACTCATATTACCACGAAAAGCTTTTAAATGCCATATAATCGGATTTCACTGTCATGGGACGTGTCACATGTGCTCAGGACAGTGCTTCCGTACACGGAATGCCTAGGCCCCACAAGGCTCTGTAGAGTAGCCCTATGTTTAATGGGCTACTTAAATCATTTATAGATTTGTAGCTCTTCTGCCTCGCAAGAGACCTGCAAACACAACTTGGAACGTCTGCACCAGTAATTGTTATGATGATGACGTCCGTCATAAAAAGAAATATAGTATGGGGTTTTGGTCTGATCATTTCAAGTAGTGGGGTTAAATCTCAATTAGTTAGAAGACGTTGGTTCTATTTTTTAATAACACTATTGGTCAGAAACATGCCCTAGCTTTAGAACAGGACCAAAAGGAAAGTAAACAACAGACAAGCCCATAATTATCATTTACGTAGCTTGGACCTGATTTTTAACTCAGGTTAAAATCCGTGAACTTCAAGGTGGCTTTCAATGGGGTGCCTGCGCAAAGATCGTGTTATTACACAAATTATATGAGACAGATAAGGTCTTTCCGCAGGCATTCCTCAGAGAGTTTCTCATGAGCAGATCAAAACACTAAGCTTCAAGCAAATGTATAAATGCATGTTGCCATCACCTGAAAAAAAAAAGCTGATCGATGTGCAAAGCTAAAGTTGCAAATTAAAGAAACTCAAATTTGTGCCACTGAAAACGTCTTGTCATCATCAGTGGTTTTAGATATTCTTCAACTGGAAAGATTTCGAAATGCTTAACAGATTCTAAAGCGGTTTTTAAGCCTCTGATCGATCGACAACACGCAAATCAGAAGATTCACTCAAAGGTAAGCAGATCAACAAGAGCAACTCTATCTCCATGTTGCAATTGTATTGTAAAGTTGCCCCCCCAACAAGATCAAGTTTGCAAAGACAATCTGAGGAAAGAGTGCGCTGAAGTGCACGCCGGTGTGACGCAAGTGCGTGACGTTATCAAGACGGGGCTAGTGTTACAAGCAAAACAGAGCTGAAGAAATAAACGGCGCGGTCAACGAAGCTGAGAATCTCACAGACATGAACTACAGCGTGACTGCCATAAAACGAGTTTTGCCGTTTGGTCAGTACAGACTTAAGTATGTACAGGTTTAGCAGACACATAATCATGTCTGACAAGACACAGGGGCGAATCCACTGATGGAGCCTTTCCAAAAGAAAGGCTTGTTACCGGTTGCTTGTTAGCGACTGGCCTCCTGCTCTTTCTCATGTAAAATACTCACATAATAGATTTTGTCTGCTCTGTGAGCTCAAGTCCCGTATTTGAGGATCTAGTTACTTTGGAAACAAAATGGGTGCGGCTACCGAAAAAAATCGATGAAGGTTACTAAGTACTGCTCCCATATCACCCTCGTCTGCAATACAATATCGGAGTTTAAGCAAAGAGAGAAATTTAAGGAGAGGAAGTGGTGGNGGGGGGGGGGGGGGGGGGGGGCGGGGGAAGATTTCCCAGCCTACTCCTTTCCTTTCCTAACTCAATTTCGCTTCAATTTGATTCTTCCGCTGCCATACCGACTAAAAATTGTCCATCTCAATAATCCTGGGAAACATCTCGGTTTCCAAATATGACCTCCTCACCGTCTCCTTCCATGACATAGTCCGATTACAGCGCTGTTTACCACAGGATGCTGGAGTCCGGTCAGGGATTCTACAGGGAATAAGGATCTAGACTGCATGAACTTCTAACATTGCCATTAATGGAAGACACATTTCTTTTTATTAACTAACCTTTATACTTTACAGCCGTTCCTCTCTGTAAAGAATGTATAAAGAAACCGCAATGGGCCATTTTCGTTTGGGAGGGTTTTTATATACGTTGCTTCCCGTTCCAAAGCGGAGCTCCTTCTGAAGTTTGTCATAAAGCCTAGAATAGACGTAGATGTAAGAGAAGAGGAAGGATGTTAAGGGTTGGAAAATTAACAGCAGTGCACTTAACAAAACGTTTGGCGACTGTCTGGTCTGGTTCAGAGTGTGCTAGTATGTCAATGGTTGGTAGTGTCACTGAAACCATCATTAATTGAGTCTACCAGCCCACGCTCCGTTTACCTACGGACTGAGATGTGGTTACTCTTATTTACAGACTAATGTCTAGTTAAGATTGGTCTCCACATCCGGATCGGAAAGCAGGTCTTCGAAGGCAAACGAAAAAAAGCAATGAATTAAGCATGAGATAAGGTCAAAATCCCGAAGACAGTCATAAAAATATTTTTTTAAAAAGGCACAAAACATGTAGAGATAGACTATATGTCTTAAAAAAAAACTATTATAGTCATATTAAACTAAAGAAAAATAATTACCTACGCCATCAAGTCTAACAAAAAGTAAATACAGTCAAAGCACAAAAGTAAAAACAAACAAAAAAAGAATGTGGTCAAACCACAATCTTAATGTAAGGAGTGATCAAGTTCAGAGATCCCAACGTTTAGAGAGATCCCAAAAAAAAAAACAACTGTGTAGTGCTTTTTTTGTTGTCGTTGTTGTCAAGTGTATGGTGTCTCTAAATCTTAGTGCCTGAAACCGTGTAAAAACTGAATATCAATTAAGGTGAAATAAAAATCTTTACTCACATAAGAATCTGTGATCTATAACTGCTGACATAACCAATCATATCTCGGACAAGTATAAAAAGTTTACTGCCATCAGGAGCAGCACAATCGAAACCTGCAAAATTGCATCATGCAATCAACTTCAAGAGGAGATATACCTTCTATCCCCTTTCTTCTTTTTAATCTCCCTTCTACTTCTTCTTCTTAATCCGCCTTCTATTTCTTTCTCTTAATCTTCGTCCTTCTTCCTCTGCCTCTTATTTCTTCATTGTGCTGACCGTCCATATTCTCTCACGGACATAAACTAAGGCATGAAATAGATACAGTGTTCCAGCTCACGTGCGGGTGGAAAGCGAGTAATGCCGTTATTACTGAGGGGTGAGGGATGGAGAGAAATGTGATAAATATGCACATGGGAACGTCTGAGTGGCAAAGACGAAAGTTTCAATCAAGGAAAAATCAATGGATGTCAGCGTTTATGACTATTTCTTCCCGCCCAGGGAGAGTCCGTCGTGATCATGGGGCGCGCCAAGGGGCCGCGGGGAGAGGGACGCTGGCTAGTGATGTCGTGTGTATGTCCACGAGGTTATGACTGTTTATTGGTGATTGAACGAGTATTTTGCTGGATGAGAATGGGTATGAGAGAGAGTGAGAGAGAGACAGACAGACAGACAGACTGAGACAGAGAGAAAGATAGAAAGTCAAAAGGATGAATACACAGAGATACAGAAAAAGCCAACGTCAAAGCGATAGACGTGATAAAGAACCGTGCGTACAACCCAAAAGTAAGAGACGAGGATAAAAGGTAAAATAAAATGAAAGTTATACACTATCTGTTGTTGAGAGAATGCGAAGGAATACTATAGCATATGTAAGACACACTGAAGGACCTTGATGCATTCATCGAAAATCAGTGCCGGCCCTTAACAATCTTCAGTTTGAGCAAGTATTCTCTTTGGTGAGGATAAATGCGAAATAATGACAGAGAGAAAGTGCATGGGAGGCATACATGCCGAAGACATACGCAGGTTGATTAAGAAGCTGAGCACTATTTATACGCTGTTTTGTTTGAATCTGGGTGGAATGAGTATGGCGTGCTCATCGTTTAACATTTCCTCCCACGAAAACAGGTAAACTATAGTGATATGTTTTATGCAGATTTAAATGACGAACCCTATCAAATCTGTTGCACATGTAAAGACTGTGTTTGAATTTTGTAATAACTGTTACTTTATTCTGCTACTCTGCGCCAGCGAAGTAAAAAACCTTACAAAGCAGATTCTTTTTCAATTTTCCTGGATGAAGAATTTTTGGAGCTGCCAGCGTAATTAAACTTCCTTTTGCCCGGGAGCTGGGTGTTGTTGAACAAGAATGTTCATGACAAGCTACAAGTTCGTATCAAACTACATGTAGTCTACCTCGGCACGATCCGCAGACAACTGCACGTACTCTTTATCGTATAGAAGATGTAACCAGGAATGACTGTAAAAGAACAACATCCAGGTGCAATCACTGACCCCAGGGAGGTCAGTACATTACATAGTTCCCGTCTCAATAGTGTATTTACTTTTTTTTTTCTTTTACATGTATATCAGTTCTGTAAACTGTACTAAACAAGTAATTCACGAGACATTCAATTTTGTCAATGATATGGGAGACACTACAAAAGAGCAATATCCAGAAGCAATCACTGATCTCAGAGAATCCAATACGTTATATAGTTCCGTTTCTGCAGCATTTACTTGTGTTTTCTTCTGCATGATATCAGTTCTGTAAACTGCCCTGTATAAGTAATTCATGAGACTTTGGAATTTGGGCCTTAGCGTTATCGGTTGTGTGGACAATATCCTGTCGCTGATTGCAGTGGGAGAGCATTTGTAAAATCCTCGTCCCATTAGTGTATTTATGTTATATCAGGGTTTGTGGATTGCGCAAACATAATCTTCCATCGAAAGCGCTCTGCCATGCCATATCGAGAGGTCTTAAATCCTCCATTTGTTCTAAAAGAGTGCTTCTCATTTCGTAGTCAATTCTCATGTCGTAGAACAATGTTCATCCAATGGCGTCTGCGTCTTCAGAACAATTGCTCACACTCTTCTATCCGATTATCCCCCAAGTACTCCTCTCTTGACTAGAAGTAGAAGCGAGTTCATGCCGAATACGACATCACGAGAGACTGACGAATGGTTTATTTCTGGTCCTTCCCCTCCTTGTCAAACTATCATTGACCATATCTGATTTTGGTCATTTCCTTGTTTTAATCCGAATGAGCTCCGTTAACGACGCTCAGCTTTTACGATCCGACGCCATCCATGTGAGAGAGGCTAGTGATTACCATGATTTCCATCTCAAGAGCTGAGGAAAATGCCCGCAATCTTTGGCCTCTGACCTCTGGCGAGCGGCTCTGAATGAGTTTGAGAAATGTAACGTCTTTAGAGCCTCCTCCACTACGTTTTATCGTCCCTCGTGCTCCCCAGTTTCATGGCCGTTTCCCGTCTCCAGCAGGCCCTGCTCAATTTTGGCCCGGGAATAAAACTGGGAGGCAATCAAGGGCTATTGTGACCAGCGGGTCATTAAAAGCGTCAGAGGACCGTTCCAGAAGTAACGCCCGGCCTGGGAGCTGCGACGTGCAGGGTCAGCTGATGGCCCGGCCCTGGGTGGGGCAGGAGGAATGATTCGGAATGGCTCTTGGTGGTGATGTGCTGGTGCTGGTGGTGGTGGTGATCCATATGGGTTTGGTTATAATAGTGAGAACTGTCCGACTTTGTCGTTTTGTTATTGTGCGTAGTGACAAGGATAGGTAGGAAGTAGGAGTGGAATGTGAGAGAATGGATGTGAGAAATAAAGGGCATCGGTATAATTCGATTTTGTGTATGTCTGTGAGGCGTGGGGAGAAAGGTCCCTATCTCAGGAATGGGTGGGTGGATGGATGGATGGATGGATGGATGGATGGATGGATGGATGGATGGAGGGATGGATGGATTTTAAGTTGAAATATAGTGACTTCTTTTGTGATGAGGGTGGAATGGACTGGGCTGGATGGTAAACAACGCCGGGGAGAGGAGAGAGGACAGCCATCAGCGATCCTGAGAAGGAGTGGGTATCACTCTAGCATTTCTAGCTGTGGAGGAGGGTTGGGCTGAAAGAGAGAGAGAGATTGTTTTTCTCTGGGGCATGGAATGGGAATGTGAGGAAAGGTTACGTCTCATTTGATCTGCCGTCCGTTTTCTCATTAAGTTTTTCTTCTCTTTACGTCAGTGGTTAATCATCCATTATGCCCAGCGAGTTTTTTCCCCTTAATTCCGAGTAGCACGGGAGGTAATCTACACTTGTGAGGGGGGGATAACCTTGCCCATAAAATTATGGAGATAGGCATCACGTTGTCATCTGCATATTAAGTACGCCAAAGAATCGCAGCGGTTGCATTATTATATCCATTGTAGATATTAAAATATTGGTCATAATATAACAAATGGGTCAGGGCATTGGCCTTATCGGGAAGGGTAGATAGAACAGACGAACTTCCTTTCGTGATTATCCGGGCTATTCAAACACCAGGTATCAAACTGATCTTTACTCTGTGTTGTTTTACACTAAATTTTCTTCGGTTTATTGCTTCCCTCAGAATTAGAATAAAACTTTGAAACATATATTTAACTAACGTGTTTTATTGCTTAATCCTCTTAATAAACCTGAAAGTCGGTCACAAACGGCTGGTAACTACTCCCTCCGCAACCCTTGCAAAAAAGCGGTGGAGGGGAGGGGGAGAAGTAGGAGAGAGAGAGAGAAAGAGAGAGAGAGAGAGAGAGAGAGAGAGAGAGAGAGAGGAAAAGAAGGGGAAGGGGGAAGCATACAAGTGTTGGTAAGAATTGATGTGATTAAATTTGATGCAAAATAAAATAGTGCTATGGTATTTTATGAAGGAAAGAGGAGCACCGTCTGAACGTTCATATATTGTAAGACGATCCCTATTGAGTTTTTATGGTCTGGTCTGAGCATACATGCCATTATCCCCACTATGGTCATTATAAATTGACTAAATTGCTGAATACTAACTTTAACTGAAGAAAAAAAAAGACTGTATTATACGTCATTATAATATAATTAAAACAGTCATATCTTGATTGTAAGGAACTGTCTGTGGAGAAATCAATAGCCCGAATGTCGTACTGTGTAGCTGTTGGTCTACAGGATAACAGAAGTCATCAATGAAATTATTGCAAATCGGCACTTTCTGCTGGTAAAAAAGCACACCAAGCCTTAAACTGCACCTTCAGACAAGTTCAATTGTATATCCTACACCGAGCACTNATGGGTGGGGGCATTGTACTGAATGCTTTCTTCATCACAGATCGTCACACTATTTATAGCACAACCGATCAACTGTTTGCCAGTAAAACACTAACTTAAACTTGTAACTTAAGACAAAAAATTTGCAGGTTGCGTCATTGTATACACCGAATGTCTAAGCTGCATGCATGTTTTCGGGAGTAACAGATGCTGTGCGCTACAGGTGCCCGGCTGTCTGGGATGTTTCCTCTGATCTTTGCCGTTAAAGCCATCATAAACAACGGGATGTGTACAGCGATCATGAACATGCTTGTGCCGACAATGTCTGTATCCGGGGACTGTCTGGGGTTCAGATGGGGATCCCGTGACACAGGGGCATAGCCAGAAATTTTGAACTGGGATGACCACAATCTCAACTTTAGGATGGGGAGAGGAGGGAAGAGCGGGGACTGCCTGGATGGAATGCCAACTGCGGTGAACCAGACGCAAGTTCGTTCTTGTCTTCATTTGTTACTAAATACATCTCTTCATAATTTCTCAGTGTTGATCAGGAATATGCGGATGGCTCATGACGGATGGGATTTTGAGGGAGGGAGGAAGGAGGGGACAGGGATATGGCCATTTGTACTTTGGTACTCTCTCTAGATACGCCATTGCTGAAACAATGGTGGGCGTGTACCCTTCGCGTGATGGCAATGGCCAAGCGTCAGTTTTCACACGCTCTTTCCTAAACGCCGGACTGATAATTACGTAAAGAGACGAAAGTTTTAAAGAGAAGGAAAAACAGAAGAGAGGTATAAGAAGCATCAGCAGGACACTCGAGTCTTTACAGGTGGACCCGTTATGGATGGCCATAGAAGGGGGATAGGGCCCATGTCGTTATTTAATATATGTGATTCGTGTTGACAATCACTAGTGACCTTACCCAGAGCATCCCATTGACTATCCCTGACGACCAGGTGGCTGTTGTGACAGGTGGCCCGGGGAGAGATTCGACTGTGGTCTGTTAAATCTGGTCTAGATCTATATAAACTATACTTCCGCTAACTAGTATCCAAAAACGACCATGAAACCCATGGTTATAGCTTTACTTAATAGCCTTAAGACTACAGCGGAGGTCTTCATTAAGTCGATGCATGCTTGCAATAAACTACCGAGTGTCTAAGCTTGGTTCCTGAGCTATGGCTTAGTCATTCACTCATTCATTCACTCACTCACTCACTCATTAAGTCCTTGTGGTACTATCAACTACCATGTGACTTATGGCACATGAAATCTGGTGTAATGTGACACATAAAGAGTGGCTCGTGAGCGGTGCTCGGATCAGCTCAGATCCGTTATTTTTAACCCATCCGGCGAGGAAAATGAGGGCCGGGGGATCACAACTCACAAGGCATGCTAGCCCCAGCAGTGGTTAAAGCTGATGCAACTAAAAACATTGAGGGATGCTTTTGGAAAATATCGGAAAATTATAACCAGTAGGAAAGGATGGGGAGTCTTTGAAGAGATAATTACTGCCCTATTTGACACTGGTGGCCTCTACTTGCGGGATGAGTCGATTTCGGTTTGGGGCTTGGGAAAGGGGAAAAACGGAAAAAGTATCACTTAAACCTTGTCCATAGACCATAGTACTCTGAATAATAAGAACGCACATTTACTTGCCCGGTATCTGGGTACATAATTATAATGATATTATGATCTGTGTGTTAGATCTCAAAGGTCTGGGTGTCAGCTATATGAAGAATTGGTAGACAGATGGAAATGGGGCGCATCAGGAACATGTATGCGTCTTGCAGTGTATTGTGTTCATGTAATAATATATTGTAAAATGATGAAAGTTGGCCTGTGTTCTAATAAAAACTTTGATTCTTTAACTTGAACTATAATAATATTATTCTGTCATAATGATCAATATTTTGGGAAATCCAAGTTCAAAGAAGATGCAAAACGAAGGTCGAAGAGCAAAGGACTAGAGGCGGGGAGAGCTGATTCTGTACACCCGTTCTTCAAAGTAAAGCAAAGACAAACCTCCTGGAAGAGTCTTCCTATCATGCAAAGGTTCCAAGTTTATCCAAGTTTGAAATTTATTTCAAATTTAGGCCCTCGGCCAAACATTTAACGTCACTTTAACTACAATATTATTTTTCAAGGCAAAGAAAGAAGAAAAGAAGAGAGGAAAATACAAACTATTGAAAACCACAAGATTCTACAGAGAGCGGAACTCGCAATACGATATACGATTCACGTCCTCACCCGGTTTACGTCCGAACGTTTATAGCTAGTTTGTTGTGTGATGTTATTTAGTGGCTATTGGTCATACAGGAGTGACTTAGCCATCGATTTACTGTATACTGTTAGTACATATCTAGAAAATCCATTGCTACAATGTGTACTGTAAGGAGATCTAGATCTAGAAGCTGACTCAGATCTTTGGGTTAAAACTTTAAGCTCTGTCTGGTGAGTAAGAAATACAGGGTGTGTCCTATTAATCACGCAAGTAAGCGTATCAATGTCATTCGATACATAACTCTTCCTCGCGAGCTCCTAGGAGATTTTATAGTTTTGATCATTGCCGGACGATTCTAGTAAAGTCTACTTCGCTTAATCCCAATCCCTTTAATAACAACGTTCGCTCAGTCTGGTCCTTTTTTGGGCAAACGATACTGAATAATCTATAGAAGAGCCACGGTGCAAGTTGAAAGCCCTTTAAATCACAAGCTCTTGCAGTGCTTTCGGGAAGCTGCATCCGCTCCCTCTCTCTCTCATTCTCTCTGTCTTTCTCTCTCCCTTAGCCCCTTCTCTCCCTCCCTCTTTCTCTTACTCTCTCTCTCTATATATTCCACTCTCTCTTCCTCTCGCCTTTCTCTCCCTCTCTCTCTCTCTCTCCGTCTTCATTATCGCTGTTTATTTCCATACATATCGTGCAGTAATGTGCCATAAGAGACATAAAGAAAGGTATGCCTTGCTTGACATACTCAATTCGCTGATTAATTAATGCAAGGCGTTATGTACCGTGCAAGTATCTGACATGTTTGTTTCACGTCTAAAATATCTTTCAACTGTTAAAAAATAGCTGACTCGGGGAAAAAAAACAAAAAAAAACCAATGCACATAGATCCAGGATATTTATACAAGCGGTGGTGACTTAAAAGTTGTGATGGCCTGCAGTGAGACCAGGCAGCCGTTAACTGTCAACACTGTCTTGCTCTGGTGTACAACTACAAGGAGGCCCAGACAGCAGGTGGGCACAGCTTTCCTGATGTTTTGTCTGTATGTGGGTGGGAGTAAAGGATACGGGGCTTTGGTCAGGGCTGTCTCTATCTTCCCCCCCCCCCCTTCACGCTCCCCTCAACCCCTGACCTCAAACGGGATGAAAGGAAAAGGACAGGGGTGGTGTTGACAGATGGTAGTGATGATGATGATGATGAAGGTGGTGGTGGTGGTGGTGATGATTATGATAGTGGTGATAGTGGTGGTGGTGGTGGTGGTATGGTGATGATGATGATGATGAAGGTAGTGGTGGTGATGATGATGATAATGTGGTGGTGGTGGTGGTGGTGTGGTGGTGATGATGATGATGATGATGATGAAGGTGGTGGTGGTGGTGATGATGATAATGATGATGATGATGAATGTGGTGGTGGTGGTGGTGGTGGTGCTATGGTGGTGATGATGTTGATGTGAAACTTTGTATGTTACAGTCGATTATTAAATCGCCAGTGATATAAATGTTTTGAAAAGCCTTTTTTTTTTTTTGCTTTTATCGGATGATGATGATGATGATGATGACTATGATGATGATAATGATGATGATGATACTGATGATGACGATGACAGAGCAGGCATTACACAAGAGAAGAACCATGCTGACATCCACTCATCCGCACGGACATACCTGTGAGTACTTCTTTGGATTGATATAGGCCCTGACGTTCTGTTCAAGATAGGCCTGGGCCTGAGCAGCTAAAGGCATTGACGACGATGAGGGCGAGGACAGTGACGATGAAGATGCATAGGGAGAAAGGGGAGGCTTTCCTGTTCTGTTGGCATATCTGAAGAAAAAAGAACATGTGAAATATAAATCTGGTGCCTGGTGAGTAAACCTTCATAACCCATTCAATGTCATGTTGAATTTTTGAAGATCAGGAACACCGTAATTATGGCAAATTTGATAGTATTCGCCACAGAAAGTCGAATCAAAAATTTGCATCTTCTTATACACAAAAGATATGAACGAAACTTTCAGTCAAGACATGAATTTAAAATCAAATAACATAATTATTATTGAGAGTTATTAACTTATTTTCTTTTTACCTTTCTTTTAAGAAAAAAATACGAATCTTGTAGTGAGAGAAATAATGGACACGATTCACACACAGAGGAAGCTAAAGACATGACGTCACTCTGACAGACATCTTGTCATAGTTTAAACAAATACATCATGATGTCTTTTTGTCCGCCATCACTTTACATAGATGAATACACGTGTAGGAATACACCTTGAGAGAGAACCGTAAATGACGTCATTTTTATTCAGCATCTTTACTTTTTAAGGTCATGTTGATTTTTCGAGGGCATACAACTTATATTGATTCTCCTCACACCAGTGCCGGATTCAAAGCTGGTCAGGCCCTATATTATCTTTGAGGCCCTTTGATATAAAAAGTTATACTAAAAGATCTCATCAAGTCTTAACGTGCGTTCCATAAAAAGGACCTAAAATCACCATACAACAAAAAAATGCACAAAATATTATGTTATATGTCTTCTAATTATCTAAGATGGAAAATGCAAATTATTTCAAAACACTGCATTTACTGATTACGCATATTCTCCTTAGTAAAATGCCAAACAACAACAACAACAACAACAACAACAACAATCACCGTGACAACGCAGTGACAACAACAACAAGGACAACAACAACAACAATGACAACAACAACCACAACTACTACTACGACGACAACAACAACAACAACAACAACAACAGCAGCAACAACAACAACAACAACAACGACGACGACGACGACAACAACAACAACAGTGACACCAACAGTGACAACAACAACAACAACAACAACAATCTGAAATTTTTGTGGGACCCAAGCTGATCGTAAGACCTTACGCTTTAGCTTATTATTTAGCTTGTAGGTGTAAATCCCGCATTGCCTCTGCCTCTCATAGAGCAAAACCTGATTCAGTCGAGACAGTTATCGGCTGATAGCACATTATTCACTGGAGTCTCACTGGGATGATAATGTAGGTTTACTCCAAAATGTTCCTCCAGACAATGTGGCTCCGCTGAACGCCGACACCATTTCATACCCGCATGCACATGCATACCCACACCAACATCCACACCCACACCCACACCCACACACACACACACCGAGGAAATATCGACTTTACAATCACCATGTCTTTATGACAAGCATTTCCACATCTCAATTTCATTACTTCATATTTCAGCAGCAGTTTCCTCAGGGTTTATGACCACTTCATAAACTCCTTTTTCCTCCCCACACCCCGCCCCCTCCTTTCCCCTCTTTTCCACTTTACATTTTTGTTCATCAAAATCTGCCAGGAATGTAAATGCTAAAGCATGGAACTCTATTCATTTGATTAAATTGAAGGGCGGCCGGGTGTAATTCCGCCAGCAGGTCCTTGCTCGCTGGCTCCAGCAAAGACATGCGGAATTTCGGAGCGTTTTTCTATTGATCTTAAGAAACGATGATTGAAAATGGATGACTTATCTACATTTCCATTTTCTTCGATGTTCCCCTGTTCCTTTTCTTCTCTTCCTTCTTTCTATCCTCGTCCTCGTCCTCTCCCGTTTTCTTTTTCTCTTTCTCATTTGATACGATTTTCCTCCATCCCTCTTCTCTCCATCTGCTTCTTCTCCTTCTTCCCTAGTCTGTCTGTTCATCTATCTATCTATCTATCTATCTATCTATCTATCTATATCTATCTATCTATCTATCTATCTATCTATCTATCTATCTATCTATCTATCTATTAATCTTCTCCCGCCCCAGTCTGTCCATCTGCCTGCCTGCATGTTTGTCTGTCTACCTGCCTGCCTGTCTTCCTGTCTGTTTATCTGACTGCCTGCCTGTTTGCTTGCTTGCTTGCCTACCTGCCTGCCCGGCTGTCTGCCTGCCTACGTGTATCTGTCTGTCTGCCTAATTGTCTGTCCGTCAGTCTGTATATCTGTTTGATTGTCTACCTGCCTGCTTGCCTGGCTGTCTATCTGTCTATCTTCAAATTCTCATAAGACTACCTCCCCCTCCCCTTCTCTCCTCCACCAATCTTCTCGTCTAACCACCCTGCTCCTTATTCCGGTCCGTAATTTTCCAGCTAGTCGGGCGGGCCTGTAACGTATTTCCTACGTTCATTTCCTTCAGCCTCATTTCCATGTCTATCACGTAGCTAAGGCTTGATTGGAAGGGAATCTACCCAAACCTCGCTAACAAATAAGATAAATAAAGTGGTCGCCCGCTTCCCTTCTCATTTTCTGGCCTTAATTTTCCCGCGAGTCGCGGCAGTCCGAGTTCTTTGCGGGTATACGGGACGTCTTCACAAATGCAAATTTGATCGCCAAGGCTTTGCTAAGTGCTCACGCATGGCAGGGGTACGGTGTGCGCTCATTTTACTATAGTATATATTATGGAGAGGGAAACCCTGGTTAGGTTAAGAAAGAAGATGTTTCGAGGTGGCTAATATTAAAGAAGATGTTGTTTTTATTTCTTTGAGGTATCTTGCGAACTGGCTTGGGCGATCATGCATCCTCAATGCTTTCTATCGCTAGTCCACCTCAACAGTTTTCCAATGCTGTATGTACTGCACTGTCCAAACTTATATTTAGTAGCTGGAACAGCAGCGCCTCTTCTGAGCACGTCCTTCAAGAATGCACAATCTTTGCGGATCTAAGTAAACAGTTCTGGTCAATGGAAACAACAGGCGCTACTAAGAGGTCCTTTGTAGACCTGCAGATGACGGCACAGCTCCTGACCCAGTTTTGGTACCACTGCATGACCGAGGAACACAGAAGAAGAAGAGGACGTGGAAGAAAAGGAAGACGTAGAAGAAGAGGAGGAGGAGGAGGAGAAGGAAGATGTAGAAAAAGACAAGAAGAAGAAGAAGCAGTAGTAATACTACTGGCATTATTCAGCATCGGCTAGGGCAAGGTAGTTCTATCCGCCAAGATCTAATTTGATAGTCTGTGCAGAATTTGTTGTTATTGTCTTCCTCTACTTTGTTTATCATTCAATTTTCCGGTCGTTATCTAGACAGTGGCTCCAAGGTCGTCTTGTCTTCTCACTGCATGTCTGATGAGGCTGGAGTAAGAGATGATGTTGTGAAAAAGATAAAAGCAATAACCACTTCTGAGATTCGGGCCATGACTAACGCTGCGGAGGCTCCTCTCCAGATTCCTCCCCGTCCTTCCCCTTTCCACTTCTGCTGAACCTTTTTGACCTAGACCGTTCTCATTTAGTCAGCTTCAGAGAAGCCCTCTTCCGCTTTAAGCAAAATAGCCGTGTGACTATGTCATTCAATTTTGCTTCCGAAAGTAAAAGATGTATCACCCAAATAAAAGTCAGTGTAACGGACTACATCAGCCAGTCATATTCTTTTTAACAATGACAAAAGTAGAAAGTGGAAGGAATGGTTGCTGGAGATGTGGCTTCCGAAGCCTGGATGACCCGTGCATACATAATAACTGAGAGTGTTCTGTTGCAACACAACGAATATTTTGTGAATCAACGTTCATTGTGTGTTCCTATATTTGTCATGGAACCACTTCGTTCTTTAATGCCAGTGTCCGATGGTGCCTGAGAGGTGGGGGGAGGAAAGGAGGGGGGG
>JAWQUT010000412.1:430239-442853 GCA_033807755.1 Ellobium chinense | reverse complement strand
GTAAACGTGAACTGAGCTCTGTAACTATTTTGAACGAACTGGTCTTGGTCTGAACTGTACATATTTTGGG
This sequence comes from Ellobium chinense, assembly GCA_033807755.1. Taxonomy (NCBI): domain Eukaryota; kingdom Metazoa; phylum Mollusca; class Gastropoda; order Ellobiida; family Ellobiidae; genus Ellobium; species Ellobium chinense. The sequence continues at coordinate 442,783 of JAWQUT010000412.1, read as the reverse complement.
TGCTTTATCTGATTTTTTTTTTTTTCCTAAGCTTCGATTCAGTTCACATGGACTTCGAAAATCAAAACCCAATGCCAATTTTAAAAGCCATGAGAAACTGATCTGACCTCAAAACTACCCAATTTTCAGAGGACAGAGCTATACTTGATCTTACGGCATTTTCCTTTCGTGAACTGAGCTTGATCTGAACTGACTTTTTTTTTCGCCAACTTGCCCAATAAGTCTGCTCTATACCGAACATCGGACAAGACGGCATTTTTTCTTCTGTACAACTGTTCCCCAGCATTTTCTGTCTCTCTCTGCACGCATTCCTCTCCCCCTCTCCAGTTTTTTTGCCAACCACAGCAAATTAAACCTTTTTAAACAAAATTTAAATTCCTTCACGACCATCTCGTTGCAGAGAGTCGAGACACAAAGAAGGAAAATTCAGATGGAACATTCAGTCTGTGTTAGCAAAGGCCAGAAAGACCGTGAGACCCGAGTATAAATTCAGCACAAGTATTCATTCTGAAAATATGGGTTAGGATAATCCTGTTATCTTGATATTACACAAAGGGTTCTTTGTGTGTGTGCGTTCGTACGCGCTTATCTGTGTGTTTGTGTGTGTGTTGGTTTTGGGTTTTTTGTGTGTATCTGTGTATGTACGTCCGCGTAATAGTTTGTTTGTTCGTTTGTTTGTTTGTTTGTTTGTTTGTTTGTTTGTTTGTTTGTTTGTTTATTTGTTTGTTTTGTAGTATACATCTGGTCAGGCTAAATGTCAGGCCATTAGGGAAGTAGCAACAGCAGACAGAGAGAGAGAGAGTTTGTATTTTTGTTTTCGTTCCAGGACATCTGACCTAATCGTGAATGATCGACCCCCCATTAGTACTGCATGCACAAGTCGGTCAGTGAGTCCAGCTTTGGCGGAAGAAAATCTCCCTGACAGTTTTTTCATGACTAATTTAACACCCAACCACCTGACGTCAGTCTCCGGGCATCGCATCCCTCCTGAAAGTCCAAAAGCGTTCAACAAACAAAGGCTCTCTCCCGGAGACAAAACGGAAGTGCTGGGGGACGAAGTTTTCAGAACCAGAGAGAAAAATTTCAGATCAATTCTTGAAGAATGTGACCAGCAAACAAAGACAATATTTCTACTCGGGCTAGCCCTCCAATCACCCGTGGATTTTCTAAACAAAATGAAATCTTTGCCCATTCATGAAAGTTCTAGGAGCCTCCGGGGTATCATTCCAGAAGGGGGAGAAAGTTGTTGGGGGGGTGAGAGGGGGGAGAGGGAGTTCTGCATAGAAAAGGGAGAGACAGATAATAAGAGGATAATTGTCGATGTTGGAGGGTTTCAGGGATTTTAAGAAAGAGAGAAGGAGGGAAGACTGAGAGAAAAAAATGAGTGCAGGATACGGGTGGGGGGAATGGGGGAGTGAGAGAAAAGTGAGATTGTCTCTGTTATGTCTGAGCTACGTGCAGGGCGTTTTGAAAGAAAGAAAGAAAGAAAGAAAGAAAGAAAGAAAGAAAGAAAGAAAGAAAGAAAGTTGATTTAAAATGACAGAGTGGAAAGTAGAAAACGCAGACAGGGTGAGAAAGAGACACAGAGAGACAGACAGGGAGACAGACAGAGCTCCCATTGAAATTAAGTTTTTTATAAGGCGTATGGAGGTAGGAGGGATGTATATACGGCAAAAGGTAGAGGAGGATTAATTCACAGCGCCAAGGATATGAAAATGAAAGTTAAATACTAGGTGAGAGGAAGAGAGAGAAAGAAAGAGAGAAAGAAAGAAAGAAAGAAAGAAAGAAAGAAAGAANCTCCAATCACCCGTGGATTTTCTAAACAAAATGAAATCTTTGCCCATTCATGAAAGTTCTAGGAGCCTCCGGGGTATCATTCCAGAAGGGGGAGAAAGTTGTTGGGGGGGTGAGAGGGGGGAGAGGGAGTTCTGCATAGAAAAGGGAGAGACAGATAATAAGAGGATAATTGTCGATGTTGGTGGAGGTGGATTAGTTCACAGGGCCAAGGATATGAAAATGAAAGTTAAATACTAGGTGAGAGGAAGAGAGAGAAAGAAAGAAAGAATGAAAGAAAGAAAGAAAGAAAGAAAGAAAGAAAGAAAGAAAGAAAGAAAGAAAGAGAACATATCCACTGGAAGTGAAGTGTGTAATACGGGATAACGCCCGCCCACCAATGAAAGAAGAGAGAGACAGAGAGAAAGAGAGAAGGAAAATGTTTCCTAATTAAAGCCGCCGGCATTAGTCGCTTGAATGGTTCACACTCAGCATGCGCCTCTAATTATAATCCTCATTCACAATGCAACCCGCTCCAGTCTCGCCTCCCTCTTGTCTCCATTTCTCCCCATCTCCCTACCTCTCTTTCTTCTCTCTTCCCTCTTTTGTGTGCATATAATCCCTCTCTGAGACGACTGCCCCACCCACTCTTTGTGTGCATGATGTTATAATTCCTCTTTGAGATTCAAACCCACCCCCTCCCCTTTACACACTTTACACACTCACACATTCACACACATACACACACATACACACACACACATACACACACACACACACACACACACACACACACACACACACACTAATCTCGCCCTTCTTCCCCCTCCCCCTCCTCCGCATCCGCATCAAAATCACCACCATACATACACACACACATCATTTTCGAGACACATTTTAATCTGATTATACGCACACATTCATTGCCACTCTCACCAGCGTTGCAAAGACGTTCACTACCAAATTGGAAACGGTAGATGGTTGCCGCTGTGTTGCGGAGCTTTTTCTTCCGAGTTTGTTCAAAATGCGTAACATTTCTAATAAACCTATCATAGGTGCGCACTCTTCCTCACTGTGACTGGCGCGCCCCCACCTACCCGTGAAATCATGCAGCCAACGGAATTTTGTCTTAAACTGCAGATACAGGCTTGTTGCATCGTGACGCCGAAATGAGGATGGGTTGAGGAATAGCAAGGAGAGGCGAACTGAGAGAGGAAGAGATAGGACGGTAAAATGAAGTGTGTGTATGTGTGTTTGTCNNGGGGGGGGGGGGGGTCAGAAGGTGAGAAAAAAGGTAAGGCGAGGTGGGATAGAGGTCCAGGGAGAATCAGAATCAAGGAAGAGGAAGAAAACAACAGCGTGTTCTCAATCGGGTGCACAGGGATCCATAATGCAAGCATCCCAGTAAAAAGGATTTGAGACCCACTGTTCATCATGATGTAATCATACTGATAGGGCGAGGGAAGTGTCATTTTACCTTTTTATCCCTGCGGGTCTACAATTCTTGCTCCGAATAAAATCTGACGAAGTGAACTGAAAAAAATTTCTTTGTCAGTAAAAAAATGAGGACCGTAAATATTTCACTGAAACCCCCCACCTCCCAACTTCACTCCCACCACTGAATCCACCCACTCTCCCCCTTCCCCGCGTTTCCTCTCGTCAGTACGCGGACTGGAGCCATTCATCTCTCTTTATGAGAAGCTCTCCTATTGAAAAAAAAGTCCCATAGTGATTTTCCAACAAAATGCTAGAATGGAATACAAAAGGAAGAAGCTCTTGGCAATAAATCTCGGCTGACTCCTATTTTGGCAGTATTTGGCAATGTCAGGAGTCTCTCCCGTGGGAGAAGCTCCATCTTCCTCAATCGTATTACGTGCAGGCTTCAACAAAAATCGCATTACTGGAACTGAACGGCTTCAACGATGCCTTACTAAAACATAATACGGGTATTTGGGTGTTGTTGTTGTTTTTTTAACTATTGTTGTTATTGTTGTTAAAATTGTTCTGATTTCCATATTGTATAGTGAATGATCCTCGTACATTGCTCACAAAGGCTGTGCAAATCCAAAGGGCATCACTGGAAAACAACTTAAACGCAGCTCTTGAAGTCTCCCTGTACGTGAGCGATCACATCTCCATTACAGCGTCACGCTACATTAAATTGTCATTAATATGACAGCCATAATTACTTGTAATGTAAAATTAAGTTGTCGCACCCATTTTGTTTCATGTGGGGTACCGGTGTACGATCTTAATTTATGCTCGCCTATCGCATCCAGACGCTCTATCAGTCTACGACCCCGGTTGATTGTTTGTATTCATTACATTCAATGTCGAAACCCGTCAACAGAAGAGGCCTAGCCCATCTCAATGGCGGGGAACACAATGCGTTCATCACTAGTCGTGACCTTGCTGAATGAGAGCGACAGGAGAAAGAAGCGAAACGACAACAAACACAAAATGGCGAAAAGCTTCTTTTCATACAACGAGGGCGTCAAGCGTACGCACAGAGAGGGGTTTAACTTGCTGTGCAGTGCAGTGCACAACACAAAGAATGAAGCTATCATGATTTGAACTCTCAATCGTTGGTTGATTTTGACACAGGAGCATTCCATGGATCTTGTACAGTTAGTTTTCGCGAAGACGAAGCCACAACTTTTTATTGTGTGGAAAGTTGGCCAACTTCCATTTCATATTACTGGTCTGTATCGAACGTGCAAATCCATACAGAAATTTCAGAAATTAATTCACCCGGGTTTGTCCAGCGTGCATCCAGAACAAAATATTTTTTAAAAAACAGTCTGCCTTGGCATTATATCTAATTTGGCTAATACCTTCCGGAAATGAAACAGGAATAAAAATATCATGATCTTCACTGAGCTAGACATTCAAGGCACGTCCGGGTGTAAAAGGAGAGGAGAGGCATATAGGACACTTCACGTCCGAGCGTTTTCTGTTTTCCCACTTTCCACGAGTAAAACATTTCTTGCCGCATAGAATCTTTGCAGATTTCTGATTTACTGTTTCTCCAAACATTGCAGTAAAGGAAGCTGATACAAAAATGTCTAGCATTTGAAAGGAGATTCATTTGAGTTGAGGCAGAGTCTAAGGCCATTTATTGTAGGCCCGACTTGCATTCCGATGGTAATGGTCTGTGGCCGTATTCATATAATCCATACGTTAATTAACGTACTGCGTTAACCACAGTGAACACTAGTAATGTTTTGGGAGTTTCCAATGGTTACCGCATTGCGTGAACTACGGTATGGATTATGCATACAGCGACTGATGCTGCAAGTTTAATAATCACCGTGTTAATTAGTGATTTGCTTGTCACATTTCATAAGGTTTCAGTCCCTCGAAGAATGAGTGAACACCAGTAAACTGGCGACGAAGTCAATTACTGTTACATTACTTTGGTGTAGCCGTTTGTTGGGATCACAGACCAACCAGTTATCCATGGAACTGACCGGACGTGAACGACATATTGTAGCGGATGTTCGGAGGGGGACACCGTTTTGTTTTTTTTTTTAAATTTTGGTTAAAGTTCGATCTTTTGTATCCGATTTGTATGGATGCACTAGAGGTGAGGCGATGTGTCAACAGCTGACAGATGGGAAGCTTGCGACGAAATACAAGCGTCTATTCGAAGCATTTCGGCTCACACACAGCAGGACAGGGGCAAGCAAATATTTAGATAGCAAAAAACAGAAAGTAAAAAAAAAGGGAGAGACAGACATAAAGAGGAGAGAATGATGATTTGACTGTCAGAAACGGATACAGATTTATAGAATAATCCAGGAGTAGCAGAGAGCGAGATTAGTAAAAGAAGACAAGACTTAGTGAAAGATAACGTGGCTAAAAAGTAAACTTTTGACAGAATAGTAATTATGAGCACAGCAATAAAGGAGAGAGAGAGAGAGAGAGAGAGAGAGAGAGAGAGAGAGAGAGAGAGAGAGAGAGCAAACATGAAAGAGGGATAAATGAGAGAGGGGAATGCCAACATTCTGCTGGCTAGAATGTAACTGAGATAGTCTTCGAATATCTCAAAGGGGACGGAGTAGATGAGCGCACAAAGAAACGAGTGAGAAAAAGAATACAGTTCGGTTAATCATAGTCATAACCTGAGACAGACAATTTGTACAGTGAACACCAAACAGAACGAAAAAAAAAAAGGATAAGCGATAGACTAGAGAGAGAGAGTGCACACAGCCAGACAAGAACAGAGACAGATAACGAGTTCATCAAGATGTCTCTTTCATTAACTCAGACGTCGAGCAAAACATGGAAAGAGACCACAAAAACGGCACATAACAACACCATCAAGAAAGACACTATCATCCACGCGACGCACTCTGCAACACTCTCGTAAGTGCCATCATGCAATGTATGAATTACCGGAGTGCTGCATTGAGGCAAGTCCCCTCACTTGTCTCCAAAAAATAAAAAAACACAGGACAACAAGACGACCTTGACATTTTCAGACCCGAGGTCGTCTCCCTTGTTCTCAGATTCAATAAGAGTGCTCGTTCATTGTCGATCTGAATTCGAGAGGGCGAATTCATAACGACAGCGAGAATTAATGAGGCGCGTGAGCACCAATCATGCATGCTTGTGTCACCGTGAGTGGTGCATTCACTGCATTGAGATTGGTGCCACGTACACGGTAGGGATGGCTGGAAGAGAAAGGGGTTTCGATTAATTTTTATATTTTACTTTCCAGTAATCAAAAACTCGAATGGAACTGTAATCACGTGAGTAACGATTTAGTAATTGTGCATAAATGTGAAAAGCATAACGATTATTATTATGCAACGAGATGGGAGTGTCTGTTGTCGGAGACAAAAGCGAAAAAAAAAAGGAAAGAAAAAAAGATATGATGAAAACCATACTCAGCAAGATATAATAAGCATACAATGGTGAAAGAAAGAAAGAAAGAAAGAAAGAAAGAAAGAAAGAAAAAGAAAGAAAGAAAGAAAGAAAGAAAGAAAGAAAGAAAGAAAGAAGGGGATAAGTGAGACGAGCTGACTAATGAGTAAGAAAACAGAAAGATGAAGAGAGGATGAGGACAGTGGAGGAGAAGAATAGGAAAAGAAAGACAGAAGGAAGAAGACTGAAGAGATAAGAATAGGGATGAAGAAGCGGAATCCTTCAAATTTGTTCCTGGTTACAGACATGCTGTCAGTTTGCCTCCAGCCCGACGGACGCGTAAAACACTTAACGTTCCTGAAATAAAAAATCTAGTTAAGCAAATACAGATGAGCCCGAGCCAAGATGAGCCGCAGGAGAAAACAGGAACTTTCTTCTTGCTGGAGTCTGTTTAGATCTCGGCTCTTCGATTACGTCCGGACCTGTCAATAAGACACAAGAATGTTGATTGGGCGCAAAAACAATCTGGAGAAACATCGTTTGCGGCCACTTGACGGGCTCGGCGAAAGAATCTCAAGACGTCCTGCTCAGTTGATTGGATCATGGTCTACGCTTAGAGGTTCTGGTATAATTAAGAGTGAGCTGTGTTCATTTATACGGCGGGTTGTAGTAGAACAGACAGGAGCTTGTGGTGGCTGTCTAGCTTGTAAGGAAATTAAAACTTTCAATAAGATGCCCTTCATGTTTGTTTGTTGTTTTTTGTTTCTGATACGTCTTAGTGATATCAATGAAATGTATTAGTTACCACGCTCAGTCAGGGTCTGTGTTACTCAGGAGCCAGTGGGTGAAAGGTCATTGAATTCTCAGTATAAAGGGTTCGAGTCACTATCGTGCAGAACTTTTGAGGGTCTTGTTAAGGTGGTGCGTGATGATTACATAACAGATGGACGAAACAAATCGAGGACAAGTTCTGGTAGATGTTTCTAGATGAGAAAAGTGCGAAACAAGCAGAACAGAACAGAACAAAACAGACCAGAACTTTATTCTCAGAGTGTAGGGGTGTACAAGAATAACGAGAAGTTTGCGAGACAACATGGGTAACGCATTTTAAAAGTTTTCCGTTATAAGCACGAAGGTCTTTAATGTGTAACATTTCTTTATTTCCACTGATATAGCTTATTCATAGCACTTCATTACGAATGAGTTGAATCTAGAAGTAATTCTAGTTCATCTTCATGCAACAGTGCCAGGTGACGTTATCTTCTCCATCTGGTATGGAAATGGCGGCGTTTTCATGAAGCCATTAACATCTTGGATCTCTTTCGTTCTTTTAATTCTTCCTCTTTAGTTCATTTCTTGTAACCTCCCCCCCCCCTTCCCCGTCAACGCCCAAATCACTCGCCTCCCAACTTCAAACTTCCGGACTGACCATCTGTGCCAGTGGTCGATGTCGGGCGACGACGGGGTTGGCAGTAATGAAAAAACAACAAACTCGTTCCAGAACTGTCCTGCGACCTTACCCCCCGAAAAGCAGCACTCACTGAAACAGATAACAAACCGCTGACCACTTGCATCGGTTTACCACAGACGAATTGGCGGATACTCTTACTACAGTTCTCAGTGATACAATATCAGATAGTTAGAAAAAGAAGGAAGAGTTTTTATGCTGATCTTGACGCCGCTCAGATGTTAGATTGTCTTTAACTGACCGTATCTCATCTTAACGTCTTGCTCTATGCTTGTGGCTCAAATAAATGGTTTTAAATTTGACCCTAGTCTGTATCTTTATGAACATAAATATATATTATACATATTATATCATTACTTAGCCTGTCAAATCTGGTTTAGTATCTGAACAAACTTCATGCGTATGGTCCGTTGGTAGTAGTTATACATCTTCGTCCGCTTTCTGTATCTCTATATGAAACCTCCTTTTCAGACAAACTTATTGTTCTATTCTGCACCTCAGCGAAAAATCCTCGCATATCTCTCGCCTGCCCTCTAAAATATCTCGGATTTTTTTCACTCTCTTTCCAGTCCAGACCTGAAACTGGAAACTTGGTCTGATGGACGCGACACAGCGATACCCTCGGACAAGCCTGCAAAACAAATACCTCACAGCCGCACACAAAGGTCAATCGCCATTGAAAACGGCCCCCGAAGGATGTTTATGGACACGTTAGGGACCACCCTCCACCGGACCATTTCCAGAGATCGTTTTGTTAGAAAAACAATAAACTTGTCAGAGTTTTTTTCTTTATGTGGCTATGACACAGGATGCATGTGTTCCATGTCGGGATCAGAACATCTGCCGCGATGATACAGCTGAATTCAGAGAAAGGGAGAGAAACAGGAGATACGACTCCAAAAGCATGGCGTGCGTTTTCGTTTCACTTCAGTCCACTACTGTCACTGCAACCCCATATTTCATCTTTGTCTTTATATTGATCATCATCGTTATAAGTGATTGACTTCGGCCTACATAAAAAAACAGCAAATAAAATGAAACTGAAACATAATGTCGATAAATAGGAATTATAATCTTTGAACTTAAAAGAATGTGTGTGGAAGGACGCCAGGATCTTAAACATTATAAGCTCAAAGTAGTCCTTGATTTTCTAATATATCAAAGTTTACTCATGACTTCGATCACCTGACAAAGTCAAAACTACGGTCTGGTCCTCTCGATTCTGAAATGATGAAACCTGTAACTGTGCTCCGTGATCTCCATTTTTTTTTCAAATGTTTTAGCGTGCTTGAAATCTAAGTTTTCCAGACGAATGTGAACACTGTCACCATCAATTTCATCATTATTATCATCTTCCTATCCAGAAGAGGGAGAAAAAAATGACTAAATGTGACGCTGTGTAAGGTATAACAAATTATACCATGTAATATAAATGTAATGAAGTGGCCAACTGTTTTGCATTCATTATCGCTACCTTATTATCGTACTTTCAATACAATCACCATTCATAGTTCACTCTTAGTGCCTAATGAAGAAAGCTTAGACTTTGGAAAATTTGCATTAAAATTTTCATATCCTTTTACTCTTAGTATACTTTTGCCATTTATATGTGCAGTTTGGAGGACTTTTTATATATATATAGGCCTACTAACAGCGACATCATCATCACTGTTCGCCACTTCCATCATTACTCATATCACATCAACCATGGAAATCATACATCTACCCGCTAACCCCGCAACAGACCGGATGCCAGCACTTGCCAAGGTTACACATAGCTCACCTTATTACATTAAATCACCGGTCTCTCCCCGCTTCACTCCTGACTCCGCATTCCATGATAAAAGACCGTCTAAAAGACCTTCAAATTCCGGGAGACAACCTTCAAGATCGATAAAGACCTTAATTTCCCCCCTTTGAAACACTGCAATTTAACAGCCCTTTCAAGAGACGCTTTTTTTTCCAAATCACTTAACTTCAAAAGAGTCAGCTCCAAATTGCACTTGATTTAAGAAGAGCAAAAACACATGGATGTTCGTAGCGCCACTTGAAGACGACGGCCGGAAAAACCAAAATGTGTACAGACGTGCTGACCTGAAGGATCACGTGCAACAACTGGACTAACTAGCCTGCGGGGAAATTAGTGGGTACGAGCTATTCAGGATGAATGAGGCATCCTGAGCAGGGATGACTTTCTTATATGTGTCATATCAAAATGTTGGCCAAATGGAAGGATTAATCATCCAGGAAACTTTGTCGGTAGTGCGGTAGTTTTATGGGGTTGTGAGTGAGGAAACGTTCCTCGTGTATAATTTCTGAGCAATTTTGGAGCAACAGGAACAAGATCACTGATTACATGTCTTTCGTTACAGATCCAAATCATGCCCCGAGCTATTACCCCACTGAATGAGTTATCTAAACTATCCTACGAGTGATGTCACAATGTTGCAGCGTCTTTTTAACGGCGTTCAAAAAGTACTGGACTTCGTTATTAAAAATTATTTATGAGATCCGATGCAATAAGGAAATGAACGCAGATTGTACTGATATAGTATATCCAAAAAAGGCTTCTTAAGTTAGTTTATTTTATTTCAACATTGAATAGGTATCAACTCCAGCTTTTGCTTATCTCTGTATCATTTCAGAGTAACCATATAAGACCAAGCACTAAATCTGCATACCCGCTCTCTTTGTTACTAGAAGAGTCCTTGAACTACTCTGTTAGGTTCAGGTATAATGGCTATAATGTACTAATCATGGGATCAGAAGTCTCATAAACGTACCGCTGTACCAAACTCTTTATCATGTGAGTTTCTGGGAAACAGGTGCAACGAGAACATTGCTGGGACGTTTTACGCCCCCTCCCCCACCCTTCCACCCCCAACTTCTGTCAAGAACTCTGCGCCATCCTGGTCTATCTATTACAGTACTCCTCTCGGCGACTTCATGAGATAAAGTTCGAAAGAAAAATCACTGTAAGAAAAGAAGCGCTGAGTACCTTCAACTAACACTACTTCACTTGGTGACAACACCATTAGCTCGTTCCGTTTGTGCTGACGGAGCCATTTGGCCAACCATCATGGAAAGATAAAGAAGAAAGAGACAACGACAAAGTGGGAGGAGAGAAAGGATCTTAAATTCAACAACAGTCCCCGGCCGTTGACTACGGTACTTAAAGATAAAATCAATTCTCCATTATCCAAGACTATACGCACTACGAAAAACCTGGTCTCCGAGTCCATTTGCTGCTAGCTGCTGACAAATTTATTGTAGTTCTTTTTCGTTTACAAACTAAACTATAAAATAATGAAAGGTAGATCTAATCATATCTGTTCAGTGTGAAAAGCTGCGCTCTCTTAAAGCAAAACGAAATGGATGCAGTGAAAGGGGATTCCATAAATAATGTAAAGACAGTCTTATGTCTTGTCAAACGAGCTTTATAAGACGGCGATACTGTCTGGTTCTCTTAACCACAATCTGCTTAAAGACAACATGCATTTCACTGCATCATTTTGTTTCAGATTGTAACACTGTATTATCTGTATAGAAGCTATTATGCTCCTTCTAATAGCAGCTTTTTTTTTTTTGCATGTTCCCCAACAACTGCCATAAATTGTAGTTGACTGTTTTTAGAGCACTTATGGGACGGAGAGACGGGGGAGAAGAAAGATGATTGACAAGCGAGGAGCCTAAGAAGAATACATGTACAAGAGTTTGATCCATGCCAGAGTATGATTTGCCCTTGAAAAGTGAAGAATGAAATAAAGACAGATACAACATGTCTAGACTGCCTAATCGACCGACCGACCGACCAACCGACCGATGACCGACCGACCGACTTATGAAAGGCAAGTAATGCAAGCTTAAAGACACAGTCTGACTGACAAGCACAATTTAAGCAGGAAGACAAGCAGACAGGCAGACAAACAAGAAAAAAAAACAACTACGCCCCGACGAAATGAACAAAGGGAGATTCAGACAGGCAAAGATATAGACCGATCGACTGGTAGAATGAGAGTAGAAAGAGAACTGGGACTCAGAAATACTTTTTGACTAAATAATGCAAATGAAATGACCCAAGCCAGACCAACATACGCCATCGATTTGCGCGTACATAAAAGAACAAGTTTAACCTTTTAAAAATTCTCCGCTTAAAAGCGCTCGATTTGAATACTATCTAATGCCACTAAACTCTGGCATTTTTTATCCTCCAATAGTACATTATTGAGTGATATTTCCAGTTTGTGAAGAAAGCTTCACTAATTTGGAGATTTATGTGCATCGATTTCAACCTATGAACTTTTACCATAATACCGCTAAATGATATACTGATCAATGGTATCCAAGAATGCCCATTTAGCCAGGGGCGGGTAGGCGGGTTTATTCTTTGTGTTGTGCATGTGAGGGGGGGGGCAGGGTTGGAAAGGAGGTGGG
>JAWQUT010000412.1:417361-427885 GCA_033807755.1 Ellobium chinense | reverse complement strand
CTCTTTCTATACCATACACAGATATATCGGTGGACGAGTCGTCGCCATTTTGACCATACACCGATGTATCGGTGTTTGTAAGTGGCCTTACAAATTGTTTCGTATTCGTATGGCTTTTATATTCGTGTGCTCATGACTTTTGCCTTCAAAGTGATATAAACATCCTACCCTTTTGTCATCTTTGGGCCTTGCATTCACTCTTGAAATGGCCTAGTGTACATTTTTTTCCTATAGACCAAGTATTGTAGTGGTCATTACCCCATATGGCATGTGTGTATAGAAAGAGTTAATAAACTGAATTCTTGAAGGAAGATTGATGAAGTCTTGTTCACTGATTACAAATGCTGCATTACGTCTGTCTACTATCCGGGTTTGTGTATCTTTTTTTAACGGGTTAAAATCACAGGACTGAAAAGAATATGAGGGAGAACAGAGAAGTAACGGGAGAAAATTTGATACAAGAAATGCTTGTAGTATTTAATACATTAATTAATGTATTATTTTACAGTCAATTCCGCTTAATAGCAACTTCTCGTGAGCAAAGGAAATAGTTGCGATAAAAAGGAGTTAGATGATCCAGTAACTTGGAATTAAAAAAAAAAAGTCTTTTGTTGTGAGAAACAGTTTGCGATTAAGCGGAAGTTACAAATATCCGGATTGCGATTAAGCGTTGTCGAGTGTATTTACTTACACATTTTTGTGAGATTAATCCACTCTTCAGTCTATAGACATTCCCCAGCCCCGCGGCCTACACAACAGCTGATGGCGGTTTATTGTTTGTTTATTTTGCTCTGAGGCCAACTGTTAATGCGTCTATGGCACTTTCATGTGGGCTGTTCATATCTGATAAACTTACCACGAGAGCGGGCACTTCCGATTGGTTTAATGACCAGCCATTAATTGATCCACGGGGCTTTTACAAGCCCGGCTCGTATCTCATGAGTTCCTATAGAAGGTGTTCGATATTATTGCTCCCTCCTCCTTGTCTAGACGCATCTATAACAAAATTTCATGGCTGGGGTGTAGTGACTGATCCAACAGTCGACCTTTCATTCATCGAAGAGATTTATCGACGGACATACCAGAAGAGCTCCTAGACAGTGCATAGATCTTCCGCGCGCCAAGGGGCGACAACTGAGGAATGCAATAATATCATGATTCTGCTCTCACATAACCAAGAAACAGGGCTCAGGACCGTTTGTAACTACCTCTCAAAACCCGTCTCCTCTTTTCCGCCGACCTCGTTCTCCTAAGTTACCAAGTTTGTTGTTTTGTTGTTGTTTTTTTTTTTTTGCACCGACTGGTTCTCTTCGTTGATGGCAAGTGTACTAATATGTTATAATGTGAAAAACTGTTATAATTGTATTGATATTGACTCCCCAGGGAGTCGAGAAAGTCCTCGAGTGATCAGGCCTGCGCTGGTGTAATAATAGTGTGAATTCGCATGAGCGGGCATTAGCCTGGATATGAGACTTATAAACTGCATTATTATTATTATTATTATTTTTATTATTATTATTATTGTGTTACTGGCCACTGGCCTACAAGAAATAAACTGGCCTGAGACCACAGGACCCCAGCCCCGCTTAGTAAAAAAAAAAAAAAANAAAAAAAAAAAAAACGACGTTCGGATCTTTTCCCCCGTTTTCAAGAGCAAGGTCTGCGGGAGGATAAAAGTACGGCCCTGGCAGGAACTAAAAATAATAGGTGTAGAGAAACAGAGAATCACAACGAGATTCTTGTTTATTAGTCGCCTGAACTTTTAACAGCAAGCACAAAAACCACAGAAAGTCAATACACCTATAGACTATAAATCAGTGATTATCACCAGTGCGCAGGGAGGCGGCTCTCCACCAACAATTTTCATTCATGTGTCCAGGACCAAGGTATTCACAGGACAGCAAGAGGGCATTAAATCACTTGTAGCCGAATGAACACCCGTCGAGCCGGGCTAGGCTGGGCTGCGTTTATGGGGGTGAAGCTTTGATTTCTGACAATGAAAACTGCACTCATGAATTGCGATATGGACGCTGGTTACGAAGTGTGGTCTCGACTCTGTTATTGATACGATTATAGCCTAACTGAGCGGTCTCGATATTGATAGTACAATCTGGAAAACACCAGAGATCGAATATGATACACCAAGCTTGATTCAAAGACTTTTTCTTACGAAATGCAATTTCCGCTCCCCATCTTTTTCTCCAAATCTGTCACTTCAGTCATCTGGAAAAAAATTCTTAAGGACGATCCACAAGAGACTAACTGATCAGGCAGTTTGGAACCAGCGTCATTTCTTTAAAATGCTCCTGGGCCGGAAATCCGCACAGTTAAAGCAATCACACAAGCACTTGCAATTACTTACTTATAACCAATCAATATTTGTGAGCTATAGGTTATGGCGAATTTGCAAGTCATTAAAACTCTCCGATAATACACAGACATATTTTGACAAGGACCTTAAGTTTGTAATTGAAAGAAAATGTAAAAAAAAAAAAATCCTGAATTCAAGTTTAGGCTATGTAAGGCGGGATCATGACAGTTTTATTAGTCACTGTAGAGGAGCAAAGTTAAGGAAACAGTGACAAGTCAAAGTGGAATTCATGAATCTATCAAGCATATTATGAAAGCTTTTATTTTCAGATTCGGATGTCGTATCGACCGGTAAGGCAGGGGTCGGCATGCCCATAATTCTAATGCATTTTCTGGTGGTACGATCATGCTGCGCATAATGAAGTAGAATAAGATGTGAATTCCACAGCTTGTTCATAAATGGAGCATGATCGTTACACCAAGAAATTTCATATCATGTGCTCGCCTACCTTTGCCATACTCGTCCATATGAGATCCAAACCTGATAATAGATGTCTTCTATTACTGTAATTAATGTCACTATGTGAGCAGTTCTAAAACTTTCGCTTGGAATGCTCCCTTCAGGATCTAAGGCATAGCTGACCAGCTTTGGTTTAAACTGACGTTTTGCCCTGGCCGGGATACTGGGAGGCAGCCCGTTTGTCCTCATAGTTTATGGGATTAAGGTTAAAGTGAGAGAATCGCTCAAGCCCTGGGCACATTCAACGACTGGGATATGACCTTATTTCACGGGGGCCTGGATGAGTTACTGTCAAATAATGCTGACAGGGGCGCGGCATTCGCCAGCTCGAAAATAGGACATTGTCCAAAAAACTATAATACAGCTTTGGAAAATGGCAAGGACTCTCTCGCCGTGGTTACCCAGGCTATGATGAGAGTACAGGAGTTATAATCGTATAGAAGTGGCATTCAAAAGCCGCCGAAATATATCGACCACAGTCGCCAAAAACGATTATCTCGAGATAATGCAAATTTAAGAACGCCCGTCCCCTGCTCCTCCACCCCCTCCTCAGACAAAAAGCTAGAAGCAGTTTCTAATTTTGTCTCATCCAGAGGCATACCAGGAATAATAAGCGAAAACCGAAGCAAAATTGCCTTCAAACATGAAACCTGCTCCACTATAGAGAATAAGAACAAAAGCCAGTTTTGAGATATCCCATTCTAACCGACATGCTATATTACAGTAGCAGACCACCACTAAATCAAACGCTCACAATAGCTGTCGACTTCCTGCACCCGAGGGGAAAACCCCCAGCAAGGGACGAATAATGTTGACAAACGAGACAGCAGTTGAAAGTGAAGAGATATGGTTATGGTAAGTATTCACCATTCAAGTCATTGTTACCTACTGTGACATCCCTTATGAAAATATTAATCAAAATTTGTCCAAAAAAAAATACAATGAAACTAGAAAAAAGAAATTTCTCTACAATCATTACCCTAACACCCTTCTGATCCAGTAGATTTTGTTACAATAATACGTTGGTTTTTGTATTTTTTTCCAAAAGGGTCCGTTTATCTGGATGGGTCAGCAAACACTTGCTGGACTTTACAGGTACCAGCAGGTGACAAAGAGGCGCTAAATAAAGGAACGCACCTGTCCCTTAACGAGCACGGGGCGAGCTGACAGATAGACCATTCAAATTTAAATGACACCTCTATCAGAGCTGCAATCTCTTGTTACTCGCTGGCACTCTACTGGCCGTTTTTTTTTAACATTATTTATTCGATGACACTTGAGAGCTTGCAGTTTTTTTTTTTGCCTCTGCTGATTTAGTGACTTTGTCGATAAAATATGATGGCCTACATTTTCCTTTATTCAGACAGCGCGTATAATCATCTCAATAGATTTACCTTTTTTTTTTCCAGCTTATATTAAAAAGCAGTGCATTTTTATCGTGACAACTATGATCATGTTATCCTTTATTTATGGGCCCCGCGTTTCTTGTCTAATGGAAAAATAATACTAGGGGATCGTGTTCAACAGAAATAACCATTCATAGTTAACAATGTTCTCTCTTTCTTAATCTTTAGAACATGTAGACAATGGATTCGATCATTTTCAGGTTTGACATTTTACGTTAATATAGATGTATATTTTTTAAAATTTTATTTTCTGGTAAGGTACGATAAGGAAAAACAAGGATCTTTGATTTATGTGATTAGATTATAATCTCCCATGTTCTTAAATTTATAAACCTCGTCATGATTTAAATACCACACCCTTGCTTTTACCTTGGGAGCTGGGACAGGCTGGAATTCATAATTAACGTTAGGAGTGCTGACTTTGGACATTCCATTGCGTCTCAATTTCTTTTTGTGTGTTAGATCAATGATAAGGCAAAACTCTTGATAATACAGCCACCCTTCGGACACGGAGTGTGAAAGTGAGAGGGAGAGAGAGAGAGAGAGAGAGAGAAAGAGGGAGGGAGAAAGAGAGAGAGAGAAAGAGAGAGAGAGAGGGAGAGAGAGAGAAAGAGAGATAGAGAGAGAGAGGGAGAAAGAGAGAGAGAGAAAGAGAGGGAGAGAGGGAGAGAGAGAGAAAGAGAGATAGAGAGAGAGAGAGGGAGGGAGAGAGAAAGAAAGAGGGAAGGAGAAAGAGAGAGAGAGAGAAAGAGAGAGAGGGAAGGAGAGAGAAAGAGAGAGAGAGGGAGGGAGAGAGAGAGGGGAGGGAGAGAGAGAGAGATAAAGAGAGAGAGAAAGAGGGAGGGTAAGGTATGAATTATAATTGTTTGTTAAGAACATTGTTAATGTTTGCTCATTTACAACAAGTTGTTGTCTGAGCTGAATAAACATACTCTTATTGTGATTGTTATTGTAATTGTTATTGTTATTCTTATCGTCGGCATGTAAGAGCATGTTATTCATGAACAGCGTCACCAGGCCCATTCTTGAGACAACTTAGTGCTTAGTGTAGGCGGATGATGGAAGACGAGCAATCGATCAAACTAAGCAGGAGACTGGCGTACCCATGGGATGACTTGTCATATTTTTACTGTTGTTCATACACTTCCAAATCACGTGAATTAAGTTTCATATATTTCACCGACATTCACTGTAGATGACCCCAGGCGGACATACCGAGGAAATTTAAAATTTTTATGTACTAGTCTAGACTGTAATATAACGACTTTTCCATATTTTTGTGGCCTGGAGCTTGTCTGTCAGCTCATTTTTAAAATTACTTTTGCTTGCTCAAGTGACCTTTTATCAGCTTTTTTTCATCACTAATAGTGCACGAAGTATATGCCTGTCATTCAGATAGTCATGCCAAGACAAATATGCAAAGAATGACTCTGAAGCATAAAATCATGATAAAGTGGAAATGTCAAGCGTCAAAAGGCGATGGTATCATAATGTAGTAAAATAACATTATCTGAATGCCAATCCTCAATCGGCGCCGCCTTGCAAATCTCGTAATTTTATTTTTAAAATGAATAGGAAAGAATTAACCGAGATAATGAGATGGAATGCACGATAGCGTGCGCTCATTATTGTGTTCTATATTGAGACAGACTGCAAATGCACTGTAGCCAGTCATGCAGCCAGTCAAAATGAGGCTTAAGTAGCTTTTTCTCTGCATCAAATATTACTGGTATGATATGGAACCTTGACGTGTGCACTGTCAGTAGGTGAAAAGATAAGTTCAAGGTTCAAAGGTTTTATTAGATCATAGACTAACATCATACAGTATAATACAATATTGCATGAGTATAATCCACTGCAAAGACGTTTACATGTTCCGCATGCAAACTATTGCCCCTCATCTATCACTTTTTCATCTAGCTGACACCCAGTCTTTCGAGAACTAGACCAACACTGAATTCATGACACTATTGGTTTGATCACCGACTCTCTCCCATCACACTTCCTACTCATAACCTAATATTTTTCTGGCCTGGTATGAAAAAAAAAAACTTCTAAAAAAAAATCGGAATTGGAGAACAAATTTCACTATATAGGTAATTTAAAATGTGCCTGAAAATATGGCAAATTTGTTTACATTTACTGAACATCGTCTATACAACCAGTATTTTTGTGTCCACAAATGATCATTATTTTCGATTTCTGTATCAGTCAAAACCATAAGTACCGGTTGGCTCGAATCATCTTTAGAGCTTGATATCGCTGAACCTAATGTAGCGACATAAGCCGTATTTTGACTAGCTGCAAGACAAATCGTTTTATCTTCGAACTGACGCGCTGTGCAAACCTCATCACAATGACAAGGGACTGAGCAGGAAATTCGTGCTGGGTCAAAGGTGAAACGTACGAAATCTTCCATTCATTACCTCGTCTAGACTAAATCTAACCCTTGAATAAACTGAAGATCGCTTAATCATTCCCCTGATGGCCCAGACAAACACAGTGACTTGATTTGAAAGAGGACAAGGCGTGCGAGATCTTCCACAGTCAACTGACAAAATCATAAAACTATCTATACTTTTTATCTTAATCTAGATGAAATGAAAAATAATTTGTTAAGAACTCAGTATAAAATGTACCCAAGTCCTGAGGAGTACCTCTACTGTTCACCATTTAGGTGAAGCGATCACTATTTTGATGTGATCTGTTGACAAGGAAATGACTTTAGTTTTGTGTGCTAAAGGTATGGCGAACGCGTAAGGAAATTCTCCACTGGGTTTCCGTGGACGTTGCAATAAGATCTTCAGATGTTGGCTGTCATTCGTTTCACCTTAAGTCGACAAGACAGTGATACCGTAGATATCAAGAAAGCTAGCATTGCTCTTCAACCGATTGGGTGATGTCTGGGATATGGCGCGTGTGCAATGTTTCCGATGAGTAAACCTGGAAGAGTTCATCCTTACAATACAAATAAATGCCCTCGTAAATTAAACAATTTGGTTTTAAGTTGGGCAAAGTACAATGGTTACATTACAAGGATTTATGCAGATTAGACCAATTTCACATCAACAAGAAGAACTTCTGTTATATGTATGGTGTATATGTGTAAGATGCAGTATATATGTATTTACAGACGTTCTGAAGCATTTGGTTTATCCTGCACTTTGAACAACAGAAACAAACATGGAATTTTACGCAGTAAAGTTTCAGGTGGTGTAGGCATATTGCGTCACATGCATCCACGGCTATGTCCACTGGACCCATAACAAATAAGCCATCCTGATGTTCAAGCAAAGTGTTTGAGGAGAGCAAGCAGATAATCCCGATGGAGAAGTTACAAAAAAAATCAAAAACTAAAGACAAGCACAAGAACTAACCACACGAAGAGAATGAAAAGTTCAAGTGTAATTGGATGACTGTTTTAATTCTCACAATGCTCCGCCTCCTGTACGGTGAGGACACCTGACCTTGTCAGCCGATTATGCCATGTTATTGCTTTGCTGGTCCAAATGCGCCTAACCACTTTGATACCAGCCGAGCAAAACCGGTCTGAGCTACTCTCGGTTGGACGCGGAGTAACGAATGAAACCGCTGTCCGCATCACCATATGATTGTACATATAGTTACAGCGACTAAATCCGGTTCTAGCACTACACGGTTAAATGCTGATACTTTTTTTTAACACCAGATTAGTGGACAAGGACAACAGACCATAACAACATTAAATATGCATCGCCTGTAGGCAAAGATCTACTATACACAGAAATGTGGGGCTTCATTCCCAAGGTATAGTATCCCACAAGCAGACCACTAACATGAAATGGAAAACCCTAAATTTTAATGATCTAAGCCTGTGGTCCGGCTTGGTCGGGACCATATCACTCTTGTTCATGAAATAGCTTTCCACATTATTTAATAGGCATTAATCCGCCAATACGAATGTATAATATTTGTACTCCAAGGTTTCCATTCATTAGCCCTTAGCGTAAAATAATGAAATACACTGTGCTGCATTCGGATAAATAGTGATATTTTTTCCCGATATTCATTTTGTGATAATACTGAGTCGGCAAGGGTCCGTCTAATGCGCTATTGTTTTAATCTCAAGAGTTTTGATGTTCCCCTGGGTTTGCTATTAGCAGAACCACTGTATGTACATTTCAACATAATGAGGAAGTAAAGAGAGATTGTGCAAGTCCTACCTGAGCAAGATGTCCTCCAGCTCCGTTGTCCGGGAACATGAGCCTCAAAGCCTGCCGTTTAAGCTCCACTAAACATCCATTACAGTGCTCACAACATATCCCTCCCTGGTGGTGTATCCTGGGCTCCGCCGCTGCGCCTACTCCAAGCAAAGGAGGAGGGGACATGACCCTCCTATCGGGATACGCCCCTGGTCCCATTCCTCTCCGCGTGGGCAGAATGTCGCTGCTGGGCGACATGGGCCGAGCAGGGTAATGTCCGGGCATGTAGCGAGCAGGGGAGGGCGACATGCACCTGGCTACGCCATGGATGTTCGGAGACTGTGGTGAGCTACACCTGATGACTTGGTCGTTGGTGGGCGAGGCTGGACGTCCGAACACAAAGGACACCTCGTCCACTGGTCCCACAGACCTCTTGACCGCCACCTTGTTGGTCAGGGGCGAGATGGTTCCTCGGATTGGGTAATCCACGTCAGGCACGTTCGATGTCGTCGCCATAGAGGTAGTATCCACACCAGAATGGCCAGCACTACTACTATTATTATTATTACTATTATTATTATTAAGACCACTACTTACAACACTTTTCACAATAACACCATCGCCGTTGGTTGTGGTGCTCTCATCCAGGTTATTGCCACCACAACTATCACTACTCAACTTTTCGTCTCCAGCTACCAAAGACGCAACAGCAGCAGCAGCAGCAGCAGCAGAGGCAGCTGCGCCGCCTCTTTGTAACACGGGTGTGTGATTGACATAGGGCTTATGCTCTGAAGCCTCTGGTGTCATGCCTGACACCCCGTGCCCAAATTCCGCGCCGGCACCTCCAGGTACAGCCGCTTCCGCACTGACGTCATCGGTCAAGGAGGCGTGCCCGTCCAGGTTACGGTGAAACCCTCCGTCTAGCAGAGGCGTGGTGCCGCTGGGGGTGGGGGTGGGGATGGAGTGACAAGGTGTCCCTTCTTGCCCTTTGTCGGCGCGGGTGGGTTCCGGTATGATTTGGGAGTCTGGCAGTGTCTGAAGCTGTGATGAATTGGGTGGATCTGGTGTTGACTCACATCCCACGACACTCCTCTCTAGTAACTCTCTCTGTGGATGGATGGATGGATGGATGGATGGATGGATGGATGGATGGACAGGTACGTAAGTAGATAAATAGGTAAGTAGGTGGGAAGGTCGGTGGATAAAAGGACAGAGAGGTAGCTAGGTAGTTAAGTAGGTAGGTTGGAAGGGAGGAAGGTAGGTGGGTGGGTGGATGGATGGATGGATGGATGGATGAATGAATGAAGACGCAACGACAGACAGACAGACTGACAAGCAAGCACAATCAAACAAGCGCATGAATGAGGACAGATTGGCTGATCGATTGTCGGACGGAAGAAACGACAAAAATAACGCCACACCGGTACACAGACAGATTGACATAGATATATTCATTTGAGCTAACATTCGGCATAAACATTAATCCTGATACAAAAGCCTAAAGAAAAACGCAATCCAGCCTAAGCAAATAACGTTTTTATCGTCTTCCGCAATTTTCTGTTTGCTGTCTGAGATGTAGATTTTAACACGTGTTTGCACAGTTTCCCTATATTTAGATTTTTTTTTCTTATTTTATGAGATGAAGATCGGTCTCTGTTTAAAAGATTATTACCTCCAAGTCAGCCCTTCCCTTCTCACTTCAAATAAATTGTTCCCTGACCGATTATTACAGAGGTACGATTTGTTTGCGTTAAATTAAGAAGTTAACTGAGAGCTGGCGCTTTAGGGGTTGGAACTCTTACCATCGTAAGAATTACATTAGTGCTCTTATTAATATGGTTCAATATGGAGAGTTTATGAAATTCTTACTGCTGAATGCACTCCTAATAGTAGTGTTCAAAGTGCAGTTAATGTAATTCTTACGGTGGTAAGAGATCTCATTGTTGATGCGCAAGTTCTCTTAATGTTATCCGTGGGTTATGGGGGGCCCCAGTCTAGACTCTCCCACTTCCCCACCCACCCCGAATTTTAAAAAAAAGTGTTAATATGGACTTCAACCTCCCATTACCTTCCATCACCACTAACACTTAGAGGGCTGCGATTTGAC
>JAWQUT010000412.1:397262-412164 GCA_033807755.1 Ellobium chinense | reverse complement strand
CCAACCCACCCCACCCCATTCTTCCCCCACCATTTCCATTTCCCAAGCAGCGCCAGGACATCTTACATAAGTCTAATTCTGAATAAAAACATTTTCATATGATCTGTTTTGTGGAATACGACTTTTTACGTCAACAGGGCGACAACCCTTACCACAGTAAATACATGAAGTGTCCACATACATTTTTATAGCCTCCAAATACATCAAACGGGCCTGATGCATTAAAGCATAGAAATACATTGTACAGACTAAATTTAGGTTCATTTAAAGAGTCTAAATAGATTAGGAGGTGCCATAATAGTGACTGAGCGCGTCCGTCAGCAGAAAATGTATGCATATTTTCCACGTAGTCCGACCACACTCTACGCTGTTTTGATTTTATCGTAGAATCTTATCAATGCTGTACTCTGATGTGCAGGGAATTTCATGAAAATGGAAATAATGTAGATGTAGCACTCTCCCGCGGTGTCCCAAGGCCATGGTTGTTGTACTGTCGTTAAAAGAAAAGACAGCATTGTTGTTGTTGTTGTTGTTGTTGTTGTTGTTGTTGTTACTGTTGCTGCTGTTGGTGGTGGTGGTGGTGGTGGTGGTGGTGGTAGTAGTATTGGTGATAGCGGTGGTATTCATGGTGTTGTTAGTGATGCGGAAAAGGCTAAACTTTCTTCTTAATGCCACTTCTACATGACGGTAGTTTAGTATATGATTCTGTGTCACATCTACATCCTTAACCAACTTTTTTTTTTTCTGTAGGCATGTAAGTATTCACACGTTGCAAATGATGATGATGATAATAACCAAAGTATAGACAGGAGTGAAACTGACAACAACAAAATTGATATGGCTACGTTGAACGAGTACAACAGGAGCTTACTCGTTAAGCAATGTAGTTTTTAATGTAGTTCTTTATGTAGTTCAT
Source organism: Ellobium chinense (assembly GCA_033807755.1). Lineage (NCBI taxonomy): Eukaryota > Metazoa > Mollusca > Gastropoda > Ellobiida > Ellobiidae > Ellobium > Ellobium chinense. Next base: position 411,248 of record JAWQUT010000412.1, on the reverse strand, counting down.
GCTGACAACTATGATAACAATAAAAATGAGGATGACCACGACGATGCAAACGACAATGGTGATGGATCAATTTAGGTGGATGGCTCGGCTCATATTATCACCATCACGATCGTCAAGATGACGTTAGAAGGCAACAAGAACATCGATGAACGGCAAACGTTCCTGCATGCCGACCGACATGTGACAGATATGACAAGGATGGACTGTCGGCGACGTAACGAAGCGAACGGAGGACAAAAGCCCACCATGTATCTATACCTGCTTCATGAGAGCCGGGCGGCGTCGTTAACTGACAAAACATGGACAGCGATACACGCAATGAATCAAGACTCCCTTGAGGAATGCGTGGGAATTTATACCACTCGATAAAAGTCGGCGACAGTTTCCGGGGCTTTTTAGTATATAATCTAGCTGCGAGAGTCACAATACTTCGCTATGGGATAGGATAATCCCATGCCCACTCCATCCAGCCTAACCCAGGTGACAGAGTAGCGTGTTCGTACTAGTCAATTTGGTATTTTCAGTTCCCTCACGTGACCAAGAGATTGTCGCTCACACGTTGGTTTATTTACATGCCCTTGAGCCCTTGATTAATGGCAAGGAACTACTGTATGTATGCGGTAGAGCGTGTAAACAAATCAACAATCCCGAGGTCACGTGATGGAACTGAAAATGCTGAGACCGTGATCTTCGCCTGCCACCATAAAAAGTGTACGTACGTTGAGGCTGGGTAGAAATCTCCTCCTCATCTTTCCCAAATACAGGGTCTCCTCTATCCCCACCATCCTCACAGGTTCTTCTTTTCTCTCTGCGAACTAACTCCTATTGTTCATATAGACTAGATGATGATATGGGCAGAAAGAAACTGCAATTCTCTTAATACATGTGCCGCAAAAGTATCATTCTAAGACGACCAGCGGCGCATTGTTGCTAAGAATTTAAGTATAGCAGCAAATTATGATTTTTATTAGATTAGGACTCGCAATGATGGTAACTAGCATATTTATATCTAGTCCATCCACACCCTACGACTTTCTGGATCTTGTCGAAAAATCTGATCAATGATGTGCTTTAATATTATGGGACTTTGTGGAAGAGGGAATAGAGTTATCAGAAAAGACAGCAGAGAGGAACAAAAACACGTCAAAACTAAATCCATAACGCTTTATACTAAGCATTTAACTAAAGACTTACTTCTGTGATTGTGTTGTGAACACAGCGCTCAAGCTTTATCAGAACTTCAAATGCATTAATGAATAATGATCTTTGTTGACACAAGAAAATTCTTGAAATGGTTACGGATTTTGAGTTTTTCCAATGTTTCCAAGACCGTGACGAGTGCCCTTTTCTTGAGGAGTATATAAGGCATAAAACAATTTTCCAAAGTTATCCTATCTTAGTGACAGAAAAGAGGTAAGGTTATGTCAGGTTACGTCAGAGGTACAAGCAGAAAACGGGCGCCTTGTGACAGAGGTCGACCTTCGTAGCTAAATCTCCCTAAAACCTTATTGTCGCACCAGCATTTCTAGCAATAAAAACCTGGGCGCTCGGCTTTTACAGCGCGACAACTTCCTAATAAATAATGCAAGCCCGCAGTTGCCCCCACTCATTGCCGGTAGACCTTTCGGGCTCGGTTCTTTGCGAATATGGACGGGCTAGAGGCGAGTTCCATGCCTCGCTTCAACGCATATACATCTATATTATAATGTCTGTCTGTCTGTCTGTCTGTCTGTCTGTCTGTGAAAGAAGCAAATTTCTAAAAGATAGATACTATAGACACCCTCATACTCTGAAAGCTCACAAACTCTTCTCCACTCAAAATAAAAAACAATATTCTTAAATCTTGCTAGTCTTCATAAGATCATACCGAACTCTTGATGTGTTAAGGATTTATCATACTCAGCTAGTTACTTGCATGCACATAATGCATATCCTGTGTTATCAACAACCAACTGAATAATACTATTACTGTGCCGGGGTTTGTTTCTTTATTTCCATTTAGTGTACATGCAATGATGTTGTTTTGTCTGCTAATGTATATGCCATCTACACTGATATTTGATTGCCTATTATTCTGTTATTATGCTTTAACCTGGGTTCAAAATCAATAAACTGAAATGAAGTCCAGGACCACCATGGTATAGGATAAGCCTGCAATCGTACCTCTCAGCGTTAAATACAAAAGGACTCCACAAATTGAAATTCTGCGGGATCCGTCCTTCTTTTGCGTTTGTGAGTTGTTTCGAGTTTGTGAGCAAAATGTAGTAGGAACATTTACGGCCTCGGGACATGGGCATTACAGTGGCCATAGTACAATACATCAGTCTAAAACAATCCCATGCCTAAACAACATAAGCCAAGCAATATCTGGGGNNNGGGGGGGGGATCTGGAAGAAATCTCAGAACTCCTTTAAGGCTCGATACAAAGCACACTGACATGTGGAAAAGCGAAAATCACCATACGAGGTTCTTGTTTTTGGGTTGTTTTTTTTTGCTTTTTTTTCCAGATTTGCAGACTATGCTAGGCCAATACCAGTGATGAGCAAGATGTTCTCCATGTAGAGAAATTAGTGTTTGGGTTGTTTGAAAGTCTCCGGTTGTTCTATGGGATTACAAATACTGCAAAACAACCAATCAACCAACAGTGACGTTAAGTGCTACTTCGGAGTGACTTCGTGGGTTATGGGGAAGTCTCCGAATAAGGCTACTTTTCTAGGGGACTATAAATACTGTAAAACAACCAGTGAGGTTTAATGCTACTTCAGAGTGACTGTGCAAGCTGTAGTAAATCTGTCCGCATTTTTCCCTTTGTGCCGTAATCGTCAAAAGGAGATGAACAAAACAGTACATGCTGTTAGATAAATGACACTTTTTTCGGCCATAACGGACTGTTCACGATGACAAGGAGGACATAAAGTAGTCAGTACTGATTTTGCTCTTAATTATGCAAAAAGTGACAAGGTAAGCTTACGAGGGAGGACCCAAAAGAAAAAAAATGGCCTACCTAGGGGGGTCAAAACACAGACATCAAATTTGATGGCAGGTTAAAGATGCTGGGTTGTTGTCTCATCAAACTAGATTTGGTGGTATGGATGAAGACGGGGGTCAAATTATGTCGCGGCATGGCTTGTTAAGACTTTCCCTTTGTTGGTTACAGAAAGGGCTGTTTCGTAGAGTTGTTGCTGTTGTTTTTATGGTAATGACGACGACGATGTTGCGATAGTTTTTGCTTATGCTGTCATGACGACGATATCTTTGTTTGCCCATTTTATTGTTGTTTTGCTACAGGCCCAAGTACTGGCAATGCTATCATCATTGTTGTTGGTGTTGTTGCTGTTGTTGGTTTTCTCGTTGTTGTTGTTGTTGTTGTTGTTGTTGTTGTTGTTGCTGCTGCTGCTGCTGTTGTTGTTGTTGTTGTTGTTGTTGTTGTTGTTGTTGCTGCTGCTGTTGTTGTTGTTGATGATGTTGTTGTTGTTGATGTTGTTGCTATGGTGGTGGTGGTGGTGGTGGTGGTGGTTGTGGCTATTGCCCATGTTAAAAATGTTGATACTGTGTGCTGCTGATGCAGTTGTTTTTTGCAGCTGTTATAACATTACTATTACCGTCATGGATATGCTCATAGCTGCTGAATAAGATGATAAATCTAATAATGATGTTGCGATTGATAATGATGGCATTGTTGTCATTGCAAATGTTTTTGCATTTGTTGTTGTTGCTGCTGCTGCTGCTGCTTCCCCTTCTGCTGCTGCCGCTGCTGCTTCTGCTGCTGCTGATGCTATTGTCCTGATGCTGCTATTCTTATTTTCGTCTGCTTAGCGAAGAACGAACAATGACAGCTTGATATCTGCTCTGAGGCTGAATTTTTTCTGCGTTATTTCCTCGAAGAAAATAACACTATTGAAACTCCCGCATCAGATAACTGTTTTTTGCACGTGTTTCAGGAGCCCTGGGGAGACCTTTTATCGTGTTTTCAGAATAGGGCCACGTTGGGACAACTTCTTATGTAAAAATTAATTGAATTTTCTCGCTTTCCCGCGTTCACGAGTGGCCTCGTCTTGGGAAATCATGATTATTTCAACCGAACGAGATAATCCCAAGTGGTGTTTGATGTGACAGAGGTATTGGCCTCCTGACACTTCAGTACGTCAGTCCAGTGCTTGTTTCCCTCACCTCTTCTCTATTTTTCTCTCTCTCGGTATGTAGTGTAGGGTTAGATCTGTAGATCATGACAAGATTATTGTCTAATTTTGTCTGTGACGATCTGTCAGTCAGCCTGCCTGCCTGCTTGCCTGCCCGCCTGTCTGCTTTCTTGTCTGTCTGTCTGTCTGTCTGTCTGCCTGTTGCTTACTACATGCCTACCTAGTGTCTGTTAATTCTTTAGCTGCCTGCGTGCTTGCCTGTCTCCCTGTCTGTCTGTCTGTCTGTCTGTCTGAGTGCCTGCCTGCATGCCTGCCTGTTTGTGTGTCTGTCTGCCTATGTCTTGGTGCGTGCCTGCTTGCCGGCTTGTTTGTTTTGTCTATTTGTTAGTCTGTGTGTATATTCTCTCCTTTTCTCCATTTCTGTATGTTGCCTGGTGCCAGATCCGTAGATCATGGCAAGTTTGTTTTGGGTTTTTTTTATTGATATTTCAGCGACAACCTGCCTGCCTTCCTGCTTGCCTGCTTGCCTGCTTGCCTGCTTGCCTGCTTGCCTGCCTGTTGCCTGTCTGTCTGCATGCCTGCCTAATGCAAGCTTGTATTTTCTATTTGTCTGTGACAGTCTGTCAGCCTGTCTGTTTGCCTGCGTGCCTATCTGCCTGCTTGTGTGTTCATTTTGTCCATCTGCCTATCTGTGTCTCCGTCTGCCCGAAAGCCCCTCTCACGCCTTTCTTCTCCCTTTCCCCTTCTCCAACCCACCACCTCCTACCTCACTCCTTGCATGCTCGTTCTGATTTTTCAACCCATTCATTAATCGGTTAAAACTTGCACAAATAACTGCCCCGTACTCCCCCTCCCCCTCCTTGCTCATCGCTATTGTCTACCTTATCTTTCATCTTTGTCATTGATTGAACTAAAATATTTAGCCTTTGCCTTTTTTCCCCAGCACATGGAGGCACCATCTATCCCTGCCAAAACTACAATCAACAACTGCCAGGCACATACACGCAGATTACAATTAAAGCTAAGGCTCTTCTGAGTATGAGACATGACGCACTGTCAACGATTTAAATCTATTAAAAGACAAGATTTAAGGCTGGATTTTTTACTGGGATGATGTATGACTGTACGTTCGGCTGACACCGCATAACTGGAACTTTATCACAGGCGCAATAGATAAAAGCTTAAATGTGTCTCTGCCCTAATGGAAGTACAGTACCATTAAGTGAAGTGGTCGATTAAGCGCCGTTGTTTGTTTTCAATTTTCGTGCAGGTGATTTCGCTTTATCGTTATTTATCAAGAACAAGCGGACAAATAGTGCAAAATGCGAAATCCTCAGTGATTTTTATTTATTATAGTCTGACTTTTATTTATTGTAGCTTCATAAGTTCCAATCCTGCAGACTGAACTCATTTTACACTTCACGTCATTCACCAGTAGAACATACGTCTTCCAAAGAATCGCTTAGCTAAGCGCAATTTTACGAAAATGAGATTGTTTTGTTGTTGTTGTTGTTGTTGTTTTTTTGCTACTCCTGCTAAGAAAAAAAACAATTTTTGATAGTTGCGTTTATCGGAGTATTGCATCCAAGTGACGATGTAATAATATATAGGCCTAGTATAGACGGCCAAGATACTCTACCCGGCCAAAATAACTACTACCAACTACTACCGTACCCCCCTCGCTGATTTTCTACTATGCTTTCCGAGTGTGTAATACTATTTTTCCTCTCCAGATCGACAACTGGAGCATTGTCGAGGCTGTAATGGTGGTCTCGGGCCCTCGCTTAAACAAGCACTAAAGGAATGACCTCTGAGTCGATCGAGTTGTTTGAATTATTGAGGAGGATTGGTGTGGTAAAGAATCACCGTCTACCGGGGATGACCCTCGTCGGGTGCTTGATGGTGTTATTAGCGGGTGCCGGTAGGCAGTGGTGGTGGTGGTGGTAGTGGTGGTGGCGGTAGTGGCGACGAGAGATAGTGATAGAGATAGAGAGACGGGACGGATGAATTGAAAGGCGGAGAGATAGGATTAAGAAGGGCCATACAGATAGATAGACAAGCGGGCGAAAGGAGAAACAATGGAGGGAAGAACGGACAAAGTGACATACAACAGACAGACAGACAGAAAGACAGGGCGAGCAGCCGGGTAGGCAAACAGGCAGATAAACTGACAGAAAGAATGGTAGATGGTGCAAGGGACAGACAAACCGGTCGTCACACAAACAATCCGACGGGCGAACAGACAGACATATGGACAGACTGACCAACGGTGGGAAGGACTGACTGTCAGACAGATAGGCGGACAATCAGATAGACAGAACTACAGGTGAACAGACAGACAGACAAGCACTGTAATGATTGGCATGAAGACAGCCTGACAAATCAAGGGATCCACAATCTGACAGCCATCTGATACAAACATACCAACAGATGGATGAGCACTGAACCAGATCGGTCAATTATACAAAACAGACACACTATACAGAGGCAAACCCAAAAACTAGACACAAATAGATTAGACAAACACATACACGGATTTATAAACATAATTATATAGAGACGAACAGACACAGGTACAGACGCGGTAGCAAATGCTGATATGATAGACAGACACTCATACATACACAGAAGGATTTAGTGATATGCGGACAGGTTGACAAAGCAGGCAAAAATACAGACAGAGAGAGAGAGAAGGAGAGAGAGAGAGAGAGAAGGAGAGAGAGAGAGAGAGAGAGGACGAGAGAATGTTTGACAACACACAGAATAAAATAAAATAAAATGAAATGAAATTACAGACAGAAAAAAAAAAGAAATACAGAGAGACTGAAGGTGAAAATTCCCTCGTGATTGTACCAAAATGAACTTAGGGTGGAATCGCCTTTCATGGGTAAACAGCGTGTGAGTAGGTCAGAAGTGAAGTCCACATCTATAGAGCGTGAGAGCGCGGTCAGGTGGAATGAGAAGTGAAGGGCGTGTGTGCGCAAGAGAGGGGGAATGAGCCGGCGGGGAGATCAACAGAACGGAACTCCACTTCGAGTAGCTGGAACAATATAAACTCATCGTAAACTCATTTTCCATGGTAAACAGTGTGAGTAGGTCAAAGATCTGAAGAGTTTGAATGGGCAAATTGCTCACACTGAATTAACGACTATGAATCCAGCTCTCATTTTTTTTTTTTTTTGCAAAGCAGTCCTTTGCCTGTAAGTAAAGCCCTGGTCTTAACGTCAGTGTTGTTTAAGAGGCCCAGACGTGGATTATGACAGTATGCTATGTTACGACTTGGACCTACGACTTGGACCTACAACCTATAACTTTTGACGTCACGGAAAGTCTGAGCCCATAGACCTGTGGCGCAGTTTTGTTTTCATTCACATACAGCCAGATCGGGAGACAAGCTCTATAAAAGAGTTGTCTACAAGTCTAAAAATTACCCAGAAGAGAACAGAACTTTATTTCAATATTGTAGCAGGCACAACAATGTGGGTTCAAATTAACCATATTTACAACACTAGGAGGAAGGATTATGACAGTATAAATCATTTCAGGTGACTAGAATAAAAACTATTCCAGGTCTACAATGCTTTTAACAAATCGAATTGTGTATTTTTGGTTATTATTGATGCTGTTGGCAACGCACTAGGGAAAAGGAAAGGNGGGGGGGGGGGGAGATGGTTAAACTATATGCACGCCTACGTTGGAAGCAAATGTAAAAGGGAAAAAGGATGACGTAGAGTTTATACCTGTGTAATGGGAGGGGAGAAGGAAACGACCCCAAAAATACAGAAAGCTAAACAGGAAGGGGTCGAAATTCGCGGAAATTGAGTGTAAATAAATCATGGACCACCCTAAAGCAGAATTACTCTGGACTTAATGAAGCTAGAGTTGCGCTGGGTCAAAATCGGGACAGGCTCCAAAAGCAACCGACACCCTCAAAAATGCACATACATTAAGCCCAGATCTACATACCACTCCTATTTTTACGAGTCCCCGGCATGTTTTTAAGGTGTAAATCCTCCCCAGCACAAAGACGTTCAACCTAATACGGCCAGCAGTACATGACTAATCTATAGCATAACCCCAGAGATGGATCTAACATGAGAGACGATACCAATCTTAAACAGCTCGTAAAAATCTACCATAATTAATGTTTCACCGCCGTTAAACTTGGTGTCAGCCGACGCGACCGGGGAGACCCCGAGGAAGGGACGCACCTGCTTGCGCGGGACAGTGAATAAGGGGTCAGGTACGCAGAATATGGCGTGCCGGTGCGAACGGTGCTAGGATTGTGGTTTAGTGAGATTAACACAGGCTGAATTTGTGGCATTTCAGACGGTGAATGAATGAATGAATGAATGAATGAATGAATGAATGAACACTGATTTGCATTCAGTGCATTCATTTGCCACCACTCCTCTCCTTTTTCTTTTTTTTTGGTGAGAATGGAAAATCCATTTTTGCATCCTGAATGTAACAATAGCAGTGTCTTAAAGGAATGGAAAAAAATTGTGATTAAAAGACAAATGTCTGCAAATATTTAATGTAACCTAATCTAATGCAAAAATACGCAATTGCTGTGATTGCGTGGGAGCTGCCACTAAAGATTGCGATACGATGGCCGTATACATAATCCTTACGAAGCACTGCGGTAACCACGGGGAAACTCCTAAAAACATTAGAAGTGTTCACTGTAGTTAACGCAGTACGTTAGTTAACATAATATGGATTACGCACACGGCCACAGGAACCTGCTTATAATATCCTGGGTCAGAGTCGAACAAACTGTGTGAGGTCTTTTCTTCGGAAGAGCTGTACAGGCAAGACTCGACATGTTTTGACAGAAACCGATATAACAGAGCGAAATTCGGACGAAACCAGCACCATAATTTCCAGGATACCAGTGCAACCTGTGCTTGGATAAGCGAAAGCTTGCCCCAAATCCTGCATACAGAAACTGGGCCAATTCCCAAAAAGCACAATATATATTATGTACACTAAGTAATTTGGAATACTGCACATATTACAACTGTAAGGTATAAGGCATAAAATCACTCATACAGTTTCAATCAAAATACAAATTACAATATAACTGCAGTAAGTAAACAGAAAGGTCCCTTAATCCTTAAGACTATATATGGTCTGAAGTTTTGAGACGCACTTAGCTTACGACTAAATCTGGCCTTAGGATAGTCTACCAGATTGTTTTATCTTTGCCGGTGTAGATATATCTGGCCCTGTGTTCGAGTACATTGTCAGTGCAATGTCAACATAAAGGCATGTTGAGAACAGCCTGCGATGCAATTTGCATGGCACTGCTAATACGTGTAAACCATCCATTATTGAGTCCCCTATCGTGATCTCAGCTTCCTATATCATTAGTCATGATGATGTATTGACGTTCATTCTACCCTCAAATAACAGATCACGTGTTTGATCACGTGTTTGACAATGAGGTGCTGGCTACATGTAGATCCAAGGACACCGTCAAAATATTGACAGTGAGTGACGCAACCTACTTGTTTTTTTTCAAGGGCGGACATGTTTCGTGTTATGCAAAGTAGCCTTGATTCAAACCACATCAGTTATTCAACTGACATGTGGACCCTTGTTTAAAGGCAGACATTTAAGGGTAATTTAGCCGTGATGCATCGCAAATTTATTTCAGTCAGTGAGTGATTTCTGCTCCTCTTACAAACATTTGCTCCCTTCCCATACATATCTTCCTTCCACTCTCTCTCTCTCTTTCTTTCTCTCTCTCTCTCTCTCTCTCTCTCTCTTTCTTTCTCTCNTCTCTCTCTCTCTCTCTCTCTCTCTCTCTCTCTCTCTCTCTCTCTCTCTCTCCCTCTCTCACTTCTCTCTTTTCCTTCTCTCTCTCCTTTACGAGAAAATAAATATATAAAACATCCCAGTCAAAACACGATGTCTTATCCACAGACTTTATTTTATGTCTAAACAAAATGTTAATGAAATCCACCAGTGATTTCATTCTAGGCAGGACTGTCAGACCCCTGCTCCTCTTTATTTATTTCTTTTGGTTCTTTTATCCTGAGATCACACTGACCCAAATCTCAAAATTTCTTCCCATCCTTCACCTAGTCCCTAATTATTATACTAAAGGAAGAGATTCCAATATAGCCAGCCAGCTGTCGTATCAAACAAACTAACCCGTTGCTCACTGTGTACAATGTCTATTCAATTTTTACTACATCTAGATGTAGTTTTAAAAAGTTTTGTTCTCATTCTGAGCAGTTGATGCAGTTAAACGAGACACGCTCTATTTCAGCGCTCGTCCTAGTTTGACTTCATTAAATGAGCTGCCTATTCAAATGTGATAACAAGCACAGTTAATGATATATTCTGAGACAGAATCGTAATGATAATTATCTATACAATGTTCAGTGGCACAGTAATGATAATATTGTCCATTAATTTTTTTTTTTTAATTTTAATTCCTCTCAGAGCAAATTCGAAGAATTTACGGTACGGGCTTCCGAAGCTTCCATTATTCTACGTTCTGAAAAATTGTACAGTATTATCCACCGGATACATTCGGAACCCTTTTTGTTGGAAATACGCTTAGCAGCATGGTTCTATAATATTATTATTATTATTCCTATGCTCTCAATGGTGGACGCCGTACAGTATTTATAAACCTAATTGACACCCATGCCCTTAATCTGGTAGCCAATTTCATTTGTCACGAAGGGTTTATCCACAGCTGGTAGCGCCGTAGGGTCAAATCCATCTTCCTGCGGCCAGTTATAATGGGTTGAATGGCCAGTCGTTTACTTTCCATTCTCCTTAGGGAGTTGCAATCCCATGAAAAGGGAGGGAGGGCTAAACCTTAATCCCGGGGATCCACAGGTTCACTTGCAAATATACGGCAGGTTGGTTGACGTCAACCTGAACACTACGTGGTGCCAGGGGCGGCGCTCGAACTGAAGTACAAGAAAGNTGGGGGGAAGGATGAGAGATTAACTGTTAAGAATGTTTTCTTTTCTCGTGCCATTTCTAACATCTGTTCACGTGCATGCCTGATGGGTACTGTCTCCGAGGATTTGGGTACTGCCTGGATGCAATAGAAAGTACATTTATTTGCTACCTTAAGAAACAAGATATGGCAAAAAAATGAATTAGGGTCACAATGTGTTATGCAACACGAATACAGAAAATATTCACAAGCTAAGACTTTAATCCGACAACCCACCTGCGGTTAGAAAAAGGATATTTTTATCTCACAGAACTGTCGCCCAATTTGGGGAGAGTAATGCTAAGAATTCATACCAGACTGCAAGACTATTTCTCACCTGAAGACTTTACAGGACACATCCAGGAGCGCTGACAATGTGGTAATGGAAAAGCCCCATTGGTTTGACTGCCCCTTAATTCCAAGGATGACAAGCAGGCTTAAAATTAGCATTCTCTAATAAAGCTAAAGTAATGAGTTCATTAAAAGCCTCTGCATTTCATTTCAAAAACCACCTATACCCCCCAAATTCTGACAAACCACGATATTTGTCAATGCGAAGTTGCGTGGAGACCTTTGTGTTCTTTCCTATTTCGAGTTGAGCTTTATTTTTAAACTAGTAAGTTCCCCCTTTCTCGAACCGGACTGTGGTGATTAAAATTACAGATGAAATTCCTACGAATAAACTTAAATTCTAAATCTCTATCTGGAGAGTGATGCGACTTTCCCGTTCCAAAAGTTCAGCCACATTCAAGCAAATAATGTTCAATTTTTTTATCTTGCACTTTCCCCGCAACTTCCGGTGCGCGCAGTGCTAGGCGCAGCTCAGTGGCGTTCAAGGGTCACATCATGGGGAGAAATCATTACAAATTATTGTTGTTCTCTTTGAATTTATTTTTTGAATTATTGTTGCTCTCTGTGATTTTTTTTTACGTCCACACTATGGTCCAGACACTCGTCCAACACCCAAAAGGCACAACTATAAATAAGATCACAAATTTGAGGTTATATATATACTTTTTTAAATATAAATACTAAGAATTCTTCGTAAATCTTCGTGTAACGGCCTGTTGTTGTTTTGAATTTGCCGGAGCAAAAGTTGGGTTGTTCTCTTAGTCAGATTTCATGAGTCAAAGGTCATGCTACGCGTTGTTGTCTGTCGCCAGTAGGCCTAGGCCTATCCCAAGTAAGAGAATTAGCTCTTCAGGAGTTCAGGCATAGCAAGCCCATTCGAAGAATTGGTACTGTTACTTGCCGGCAAATTTAAGCTGTGTCATGATGAACACCAATCTGAACTCTATGAAGGGTGGCAAGGCAGTAATGACTTTTTTACTGTATCGATTCAAACCATCGCCCATTCTAGCGACGGCTATTATAGTCTCTGAACTCAAGAAAAAAAATATTATACCTCGCCTTCATTAACATTTACTTCTCTCCCCGCCGCTGCATGGTACCACATATTACTCATGGTTCCCAATCAGCTTGTCTATGTACCTTGACGAGTTAGCACCAGTTTTCAACGATTCGTGGAACGCCCGTCCGCATTCACAGGGGCTCAGGCTGCTGTTTGGTTAAGCTGCAATGGTTATCCTGGCCTTAATCTCCGCTCAAATATCCACCTCGTCCGCTGACACGCGCTCACGTACACATGGACAAACACGCGTTCACGCACGTTCGACCTGATGGGCTGGGGTTCAAACCGACACAGATTACAAGATGTCTTATATGGAGCGGTACTAGAATATTACTGGCCTTTCCTAAACGATGAGCATCTATTATCAGTTTTCTCTTAAATCCGTCTAGAAGGAATTGTTTCCATTTAACTTCTAACATTACTAGATCTACCACACCACTTGTCTTTACTGCTCATAAAAATATATCTTTAAATCTTTCTATCTTCCATCTGGCGTAATGATTTTTAAAACGCTTCTCTCTCTACCACCGGCCTGCCCTCCCCCTCCCTCTCTCTCNCTCTCTCTCTCTCTCTGTCTCTCTCTCTCTCTCTCTCTCTCTCTCTCTCTCTCTCTCTTTCTCTCTCTCCTCTCTTTTCTCTCGCCCGTCCGCTTTCACCTTTCTTCCAAACATACTTTCTTCTTAAATTTTAGATCCACTCCTCTCTCTCCATGTCGACTTTCTGAGCTCACAACCCATTCTCTTCTCTTACTAGCCTCTTCTTCCTCCTCCCACTTTCTTTTTCTCTTTTCCTCCTCCATCTCTTGCTCACACCAACATGCAAAGTCGTGTCCCCGCCCTAGTGTGTGCTCAAGTAGAGAGTAACCAAACAGAGGCGGTGACATGGCAAAAGAGAAGGAGGTAAACGACTGTATTTAACAAAAGGAAAGTACTCTTAGGAAACACTCCTTCTTTCCTTCTCTTGTGTCAAAAAGGAAGTACTCTTTCGAAATTGATCTACTCCTTCTTTCAATTTCCTTGTATTGGAAAAGAAGTACTCTTTTAACCCACTCCTTTTATTTACTAATTCCTTCTCTCTTGTCGTCATTTTTTCTTTGTTTTGTTTGCTTTCCCTCTTTCTTTTTGTTATTCGTTTTTTCGTTTCTTTTTTTTCCCTCTCTTTCTTCTCCTCTCTTCCTGTATCTGTCTTTTCTTCGTTGTTCTGTTTTTCCTTTTATTTTTTCCCTCATTTCCCTTCTGTTTTTAAAATAAAAGTTTCATCTGCATGAAATTCACTTTTGATATTTTCCTGGATTCACACCACTCACTCACTCTCTCTCGCTCTCTCTCTCTCTGTCTTTCTCTCCCACCTCATCATTCTCCATCTGTCTCTCCCTTTTTCTCTCTCTCTCTCTCTCACACACAGACACATACACACACACACACACACATACATACACACACACACACACACACACACACACACACACA
>JAWQUT010000412.1:366332-396917 GCA_033807755.1 Ellobium chinense | reverse complement strand
AACCCATTCTCTTCTCTTACTAGCCTCTTCTTCCTCCTCCCACTTTCTTTTTCTCTTTTCCTCCTCCATCTCTTGCTCACACCAACATGCAAAGTCGTGTCCCCGCCCTAGTGTGTGCTCAAGTAGAGAGTAACCAAACAGAGGCGGTGACATGGCAAAAGAGAAGGAGGTAAACGACTGTATTTAACAAAAGGAAAGTACTCTTAGGAAACACTCCTTCTTTCCTTCTCTTGTGTCAAAAAGGAAGTACTCTTTCGAAATAGATCTACTCCTTCTTTCAATTTCCTTGTATTGGAAAAGAAGTACTCTTTTAAACCACTTCTCTTATTTACTAATGCTCTCTCTCTTTTCGATATTTTTTTCTTTGTTTTGTTTGCTTTCTCTCTTTCTTTTTTGTTATTCTTTCTTTCGATTCTTTTTTTTCCCTCTCTTTCTTTCCCTCTCTTCCTGTATTTGTCTCCTCTTCTTTGTTCTGTTTTTTTCTTTTATTTGTTTTCCTTCATTTCCCTTCTGTTTAAAAAAAAAAAGTTTCATCTGGATGAAATTCACTTTTGATATTTTCCGGGATTTCTCATTCATACCACTCACTCTCTCTCTTGCTTTTTCTCTCTCTCTCTGTCTGTCTGTCTCTCTCTCTCTCTGTCTGTCTCTCTCTCTTTCTCTCTCTTTCTTTCTCTCCTATCCCACCTTTCTCCATCAGTATCTCCCTATTTCTCTCTCTCACACACACACACACACACACACACACACACACACACACACACACACACACACACATACACACACACACACACAAACACACACATACACACACACACAAATACACACATAAACACACGGCTACTTCATGATAGTCTCACACATTCCTGCCCTCCTTCCCTCATACACACACACACACACACACACACACACACAACACACACACACACACACACACACACACACACACACACACACACACACACACAAACATACCGCACCCCGACGTCCTCTAGTATTCTACATTCAGCGCTGAAGTCGTAAATAGCTACGTCAATACGGATATTTACATAACGGTGCCGGGCTTTTTTTATGAGAAGTATGCAGCAGGCATCCTCCACACCTGGTAGCGAACCAATACTCTATCGCTGCTTGAATGATGATGAGTTCGCTTAACGGCCCCCGGAGTATGGATTAAAAAATGCGATTAAAAAAGAGGTGTGATTATCCGGTGACTGTTTCAATAACGCCACCAGCAGATCTAGTCTTTTGTCTGAGAAAAATGATCCGATTAAGCGGAGGTTGTTGTTAAGCGGACAACTATTAAGAGGAGTAATAGGCGCTGCTTCACCTTGGCTCGTGTCTTTTCTTCTGTCCTTTAGAGATAGAATCGATTGCTTGGTTCTTAGTTCGCCAAGACGACGCTGATGAACTCTCTCACTGAAGTGTTTAAGTACCGCTTCCATTGGATTCGGATGTAACAGATATCGATTCCAAATTGTAAAGCGAACCATCCATGCGTCCTTGAATAGCAGGAGCAGGGGGAAAGCTGAACGTGGAATTGCCCCAAGGCGACGGACTGAACGGCTGCAAATAAGACTAAATCGCCGTTCAACGATTCAGCTCGACATGCCCGAGCGGCGAAATCTACAGTGTATATACCGATAATAATGATCAAAGTGAAGAAGCCAAACACTGAGAAAGAGAGAAAGAGAGAGAGAGAGAGAGAGAGAGAGAGAGAGAGAGAGAGAGAGGGAGGGAGGAGGGAGGGAGGAAGAGAGAGAGTGACGCCTTTGTCATGTTGTGTAGATCCATGTTCTGCTGTCGTTATTCAGTGCTGTCGATATCTGTATTCCCTCAAGCAATACTGTGATTGATACTGTTACTCTTCCCGAATACACGTGCCGAAATTCGATCGAAATTTGATGGTCTCATAACTTGCTGGTTGAAATAAACGTTCTGAAATGTCTAAAGTGCTTGTAGATTTCGTGACAATCGTTACCATGCAAGTGCATGGATTCTGAAGACCACACAATCGGTATTAACTTAGGAGTTCGTTTAGATGTAGAGAAAAGTGCGTTGCAGTGTTATAAGGTTTCTCTGTTACTATTGATTTTGACCTAGAAAGAACCGACCCTTATTATCATATTATATTAGTATTTTCTCTCCTAACTCGCTCACTCTCTTTCTCTCTCTCTCTCTCTCTCTCTCTCTCTTCTCTCTCTCTCTCTCTCTCTCTCTCTCTCTCTCTCTCTCTCTCTCTCTCTCTCTCGCAACGTCAAATATCATATCGTATTCTGCGCAACACTGGCAATATCTCTAAATACCTTAGTGACGTCATCCTAACTGATACTGCAGTCTGCATGTTTGTTGTTCTAATGCGCTCTTTCTCTCATTATACTTCCATACTATCGTTTGTTTTTCCTGATGTTCCTAACTGCGCCTAATGCCAAGCAATTACGATTTACACGTGAGCAAAGCACTGCATATAGATCTAAAGCCACTGTGTAATAACCGTGTATTGCTTGTTTTCATTCTTGCTTCATGCTGGTAGATTTGCGCGGCTAAGCCCTGCGCACCTTGTGTGCAGGGTAGAATCGGAAACATGTTTTAACTGCAGGGTTGCTAGGACTATAACCCCGGGCCCACGATTGAAACGAGTCCAGTGAGGCTGAGAGAGAGAAGAAATGAGAGAAAAGAGACAAAACGGAAAGGAAGGAAGGAAGGAGGGAAGGAAGGAAGGAAGGTGAGAAGAGTCGAAAAATGAAGAAAGAATAATAAACTGAAGGAAAGCAAGAAGAGGATGTAGAAAGCCATAACGAGTGTAAGACAGACAGAGAAATAACAAAGAAAACTGTACCGCCTATCAAAATACAACTGATTACATTCATACCATCATTGGGCCCGGAGATTGAGGGAAGGGTTTAGTAATAGTTCTGGTGAGCCCGTCGTTGGAAGTCTGCCCCAACCCGCAGCGGATCTGGATACTTTCTTAGATAGCACTACAGTGATTAGGAGTGGAAACCACTCCTTATCCACGTTCTAAGAGTCAGAAGTTGTACATACGTGGACGTAAGCATGCTATTCGGCCCAGGCTATCTGGACAACAATCCGCTAATTAGACTCGTAAGTGGCGGCTAATCACGTTACTTTTGGTACCCTAGAACAAACACAATCCAGCGCGAGGGTTGTGTAAATAGTAAGGGCCACTGCCTTACGAGGCAAACTTTCCCCCTCCTGCTGTAGAATAGTTAGACCTGTGGATTAAAAATCCCCGAGGGAAAGTTGAGACCTGTATAACAGGGCTGCCACTCCTGATGATTTTTCACGAGATCTAGTGAAATTATTGCTCTGATGATTTACTGAAGGAAATGTGGGAAAATGAGGAAATCTATTCTTAGTATAGCTTAGTATTTTGGCCAGTTGTTTGAGCAAATCATCACAGACATACTCCTTCCAAAACTGTAATGTGCATTTAAACAACAAGTGTAAAGCATCAAATGCACTGTCAGAAAGTAGTGAAAGAGTGTGCAACGAAATCGAGTAAAATTTTGGCCATAGAGTCAAGTGATATGACAAAACTCAAGAGTGGCATCCTTGTTGTACAACATTGCTGCAATTCTCGAGACAAAGCAAATACGGCAGTGCTCTCACGACAAGGGTGTACCTTACACGCCAGGCGTCTTGCTCCAAAAATGCATGTATTGACTTTGCAACAGATACGGAGTAAGACAGCCCTCCGGCATTTACACCTACACTTGAGTTGCGTCCCTGTAAAAGATACTTTTGAGGCTGCGTTACGGGAATGACGCGTTAGAGCAAAACATACCGTGGACGTACGTCTATCATTCTATCATAGTCAGTTCACTGAGGATAACCAGATGATAACAGTAATCATATTTTTTAAAAACAAAGCTTTCATCTGGAACAAATTCAAAACCTTATCTATCTCCACTCGTTGTGCGAAGTTTTCTTTGTTTTTGAGGAACTGGCACATCGATCTGCCAACAGTCTGTCAGGTGTTAGGTGAGGTATCGTGAAATCCCCGCGATGTCTAGAGGAAGTCCTAGGCCGATAAAGACTTTATAGTTTCGCAGTCTTATTCCGCGTTTGATTGACTTAAACAGCGCATAAGGCAACAGAATCTTGGGGTGAACATCTATGTAAACGATGTTATGGGTCTCATAGCCGACATATAATAATATGACACATACGATATGGTACGTGGGCTATGGTGTTCCTACATCTATTAGAAATTCTAAGAGACAACTAGGAACCGAACGATTGCTTTATGACGTGACGTTTGAAAAATGATAATTAGAATCTATCGTGCTGAAAATATTACTGATGATGATGATGATATTTATGATACAATGACCATGATGATGATGAAGATGATAATGATGCGTGCATTCTGCAGTTTTTTAAATCGCGGTTCTCATTACCGATTTTTTTATTGACGTTGATTGCAACATCACCAACGTGATACAAAATGTTGTCAGTATTTCCACTTCTATTCACTCAGTACTTGTTAATACGTGGTAAATAAGACCAATAGGAGACCATCATATTAACAATAAGTGTGCTCAAAGAAGGACAAAGCTATTCCACTGCATTTACATGCATTTGCGTAAAGACCGGCGGTTGGTCAACGTAAAAAGACCCTCAAAAAAATGTAAAACAAAACCAAAAAAATATAAATAAAAGTCAGACGTCTTTAAAAGCAAGTCAGCCTTAAATCCACCATAATGTCAAGTGCATGTCAATAAACCTACAAAAACCCACGACCACATCAAATGCCTGTCACAACGACGAACTCCAGAGGCCGGGCCGTTTTTTAATGTTAAGTCCTGGGGATTGTGTTACAAAACAGGTTATTCAACAAGCAAGGGATTACTTCATCACAAAACAAACTTCTTCACATAAAAGGCAATGAAGTAAGCGATGCAAAGAGTTCAAGCGACAGACGCCCCTCTGTTTGTGTGCCGTGGCTGACTGCCCGTTTTTTTAGAAAATCAAGCCCCCACGGCAAGGCAGGGGATTTTCGATTATTTTTTCTTTCATTGCTGCAAATAGATCGGTGAGTGTGAGAAGGATATAGCGGCTATTTAGCTCCCCAAGGATTGCAGCGGCGTATTTAAGAGGAGTCTGAGGGCTCGTGCCCCCTCCCCTCCCTCCACGAAAAAAAAAAACCCTCACACAAAGAGCCCCGATTGTCCTTTATAACTCACTACATTTAACTCTAGAAGTGCCCACGTGGACGGCCATCGTGAGCGGTCACGTGCCCACCCTCACTCTCTGCATCACTTTGCCACGCCACTGCCATAATTTCATAATTTTGTCGTCTTATTAAACCCGCATAATACGGTAGAAATAATCGCCTTCAATTCGATATTGACTATTAATGAAGTATATGCCCCAGTATTAAGCTCTTGGACTGGGGTTTTGTGTGCGCTTGTGTGTTTGTGTATGTGTGTGAGTGTCTGTGTCTGTATGTGTGTCTGTGTGTGTGTCTGTGTGTGTGTCTGTGTGTGTCTGTGTGTGTGTCTGTGTGTCTGTGTGTCTCTGTGTGTGTCTGTCTGTGTGTCTGTGTGTGTCCGTGTGTCTTTCCCAACCTACAGCTTTGTACCAAATGGGGCCATCTCGAATACAGCCTCCTCACAAATGAACATACACAAAATTTCAATTTTCCCATACAGAGCACCTTTATTCGTGTTTATGGCCTTGCATGGTGGGAAGGGGGNGGGGGGGGGGGGGGGGGGGTGCAACATGCTCTGATATTTCTCAGACCAAGATCTAAGTTAATTATAATGGTGATGCTTCTATTATTCTGATCAGACTGCAATAAACAGTTACAGTTCGACGATACCCTTACAGCCAATTTAACACAGGAAGTTGGCAAAACTTCGTTTTGGAAGTTCCCATGATCATTCTCCATTGCTGCATGTGTAAATCTGATGTTGTCATGTTAATGGAAAATGTTACAGTGTGTGATCAAAGACTTGCTAAATATATGTTTAACACAAAAAATTATAGATGATATCTTTGAAGTCTAACATAACGACAAATCTGACTGGTTTTATTTTTTTTTAACTCAAAGTAATCTATTGTGCTACAAAGCAAAAATGCCTTCTCACTATTGCATCTATTCACGCCGACAGTGGGATATTATGGGAAGAAATATAAGCAAATGCCATGACTGTATAATCACCCCGTCACCGCCCCTTTCTCCCTCCCCTTGGCAAAACACTCCTTGCTTCGCCTGCGAATCTTTATCACGCTATTATGTCCATGGCTGCCGGCAGGGTGGTCGAGAAATAGAGCGCTTGTCTCTTGCTGGGAAAAGTCCCGAGTTCGATTCCTGCTTGTGACAGATTCTCCTCGGCTTATTTTATGCGCACCATCTTGTCGGTGGCTCGATGGGGCTATATAGCCATGAACGATGCTGAACAGGGACGTTAAGCTCCATCATCAACAATACAAACCTTACGGTTTCGTTGTTGTTGTCCTCCTCCTCCTTCTTCTTCTTCTTCTTCTTCGTCTTCATTTCATGCTTATAACCTCCGAGTCAACCGACCATTCTGCATCTTCCCTTTTCTACACCCTCTTTCCTTCCTAAAAAGCGGAATTGGAGACAAGAGGTAGTTACTGCGGTCATTTACAAAGGATTTATATGGCAATGTCTTGGTGGATAGACTAGGCCCTTTGCCTGTGCACGAGCAGAAAACATAAAGACAAGCGGCTCCGGAAATGTTACCAAAGAGCTTCGCAACATCGAATGCTTCTGTACAATCTATCACGGACGATCGTCGTAACAGTGCGGCCCTTGGCGGAAGGGCTTTCACCAACGGTTCACGTCACCAAGCAATAGATCAGTCAAAGACAGAGAGTTAACACCGCGCAACAGTTTTGGGCCTTCTAAAGGAAGCGGACGCGTTTGACGTAATGTTAACTACTTGACCGCTGTGTTAACAACGAAGTTAGTGGCTTCCAAAATGGTGAATAAAAATGACTTCATATCCGGCTATGACATACAGGTACCTATTTCAGTTTACAGTATCTTGGAAATTACTCATCACATATATCTTTTTCCGGCATGTTAAACTAGAAAGAAATTACCATACTGATAGGGGCCAAATTCTGTTTTCACTACGGATTTCAACAGCCTTTTATCCCTGAACTCGAGGATCATCCTAGTCCTTTCTGGTCGTCTCACACCTTTCTCCACCCGCTTTTTGCCCAAACCCTCAGATGAACATTTTTAAGGACTACGGGAGTTCAGGTCATCAGTAGCGGTAATGTCCTCTGCAGCCAAAAAGCAGAATGTTATGTAGAGCACATCCTCAAATTAAGGCCATGGTCATGCAAAAAAGGCAAGAAAGACAACTCTTGCTCTAAACTGTCTTGTTACTGTCCTGTCGCATGACTTTCTGTCCGTGGGTTATTTATTGGGCCGATACCTCATTAAGGGTTTTGTGGTACTCAGCCTTCAAGTTCTGAGTATCGAAAGTATTAATATTACTGTACTTACATTTTGATACTCCTTGAGCTACAATGTAGGTATTTCGAATCCTTTGATACTTCCATATTGTTCGATATTATTGTAAGAGCAGACAATCTAGGTTAAAATATTGTGACATCATACATCATATGGTATAGAAATTCCAAAGCTTAAATTTTATTACTATTTCCGAAAATTGCGGAGTATCGAAAGCATCATAAATTCAGAAATGATACCGCCCGCCACAACCATGGATGTGCATGGCATTCGGTATTTCGAGAGGACACACTGGACAGGGAACACAGATGAACAAGACAGACCTGACGTGAGACATGCCTTGCTACATGGATCACTGGAAGATCCTCATTGGGGAAGCAGGTCAGGTGACGATGCGAGCTAGAGGTGAAAGGTGAGAAAGGGAGATGGGGCCGAGGNGGGGGGGGGGGGGGGGAGTGGAGAGGATCAGGGTGTGCACTGCAGTAACGGACTGCATTATAAAAAGGACAACAGACAGCACTCCTCTAAATTCTTGACTTTGTTCTGGTCTTCCTGCAAGACTCTCCAGCCCTATTGTCAAAGAATATGGTGGGAAACGACGCCACCACTTAAATTTTCTTCATACTGGAGTTATTACTATTATCTATTCCTTTCAACACCTTCACACCGCAATCATCCAACAGAAAGACATTTCGTCAAGCTCATTCCACATTTGTCTAGTCTGTCATATTTTGAGTTTTTCAGAAAGTTGGCCCTCTCACTCTGTTGCTCAAAGCAAAACAGTGAGGTAGATGTGGGATATGATTACAAGTAAACACTCTACATTTATTTTAAGAGTAAAAGAAAAATAAAGATGAATGAAATTTAAATTATCTGCAGCTGAAATCATAAAATACTGACTTAGGCAAATACAGAATAAGCGTGACGATTTATTAAGACACAAATACTCTAAGTCCATCATTGCAAACAAAATTGAACATCACACAATCATAACGTTTCATGAGTACAATGACTATCCCATAACTCATTCAAGGGTGTGGATCAATTGTGCTCTGTGGTCCCCAGTGCATGATAACCAATGCTTACATCAGGCTTACCCTGTGCAACACGGTAGATAAATCATTGTTCACACTTACACCAGGGGCACAGTAAGCTGAGGTACATTATGAGAAAGCACGATATCAAAGCTGAAGTCAGCGGCTGTTGCAAGTCCAGCGTTATGAAAAATGGCGATGAACTTAACATTGGATAAGCACATGTAAATAAAAGATTGGAGTCCTACGTTGGCGAAAGCGTTTGTGTCAGCNGGGGGGGGGGGGGTACAGTTATTCCTGATATCCATCCATGGCGTTTTCCAGCACTCTAGTAATTTGAAAATATGGCAACAGAGATGAATCCATGTGGATATAGTTGAATGTCTACCTATGGACAAGCCCAAAAGTAATCAGGCAGGCAGACAGTCATGCACAAATAAGCTAACTAAAAAGTGACAACAAATTGACGAACGGACTGCCGAACAGGCTGGCAGATTAGTCTCATTTTTCGTCAGTCCACCTCCGGTGGTGACAGACAGACAGACAGACAGACAGACAGACAGACAGACAGACGGGCAGGCAAGAAGGCCAGAAGACAGACAGACAGACAGAAAGGCAGGCATGCAGGCAGACAAGTAGGCAAGCAAGCAAGCAAGCAAGCAGGAGGCAGACAGACAGACAGACAGACAGACAGTCAAACAGAAAGACAGACAGGAGACAGACAGACAGCCAGAAAGACAACCAGAAAGACAGACAGACAGACAGACATACAGACAGACGGGCAGGCAGGCATGAGACACACAAACACACACACACACACACACACACACACACACACACACACACACACACANACGCACACAAAGACTAAGCCTTCAGAATCCCCCTCGCGTGAAGTGAAGCCATTTTTTCCGGACACGCCTCTGGTCATGGTGACCCCGCCATCGATCTATAAAGGTCTATTCAAGTATTACTTTTAAACCCATCTTACCACAACACTGCAGCATCTTGTTGTGAAATGCGTTTGAATTACAGTTTCCTTTGTCATCATCACATATCTATCAGCGGGGAGTCAATGTAGATATTTCAATTAAAAGCAATGTAAGACACTACTCAATATTACTGGGCACGATTTTACATCACCACCTTTCTGCTCATGCAGCAGTTTTTACCCATTGTTTATTAACGCATTGCAGTAAAAGTTGTTGTTTTTTTCTCTCTATTTTATCATTTGATCTGCTTTCCGATTACTTTTCTTACGTATGACTCCTAAGTATTCCGACACTGTACAGGAAAAGGGAGGCGAAGGAGGATGTAACCAAAGACATTCCACATCTTTATCTAATCACACTGCCCTTCTTACAGCAAATTTATTGTAATAAGACCTATGGAACAATTTGATCTCACAACGCCAATCTGGTATCTATAGGTTGCAATATTATGCACTACTCGACTGGAAATCTGGCAACTGCAATTTGCTGTCGCGTGACTGAATACTCTCATACCCAAAGATCAATTCACGATCCCCTCAAGCACCTGGGGCCAAGGATAGAATAAAAATGATGTCTGGCTGATTCTTCTTAGTTAATTGCGGATGACTTGCCGAATTTGAAATCCATGGATTAAAGGGTATGCATTTATATACCGGACAAACAAATCCTGCACAGATTTTCATTAAGTTGTCAGTCTATCCCCATACTCTCTTTCTCTCTCTTCTTCTTCTTCTTCTTCTTCTTCTTCTTCTCTCTCTCTCTCTCTCTCTCTCTCTCTCTCTCCCTTTCTTGTTNTCTCTCTCTTCTTCTTCTTCTTCTTCTTCTTCTTCTTCTTCTTCTTCCTCTTCTTCTCTCTCTCTCTCTCTCTCTCTCTCTCCCTTTCTTGTTCTCTCTGTCATGTTCTCTCCTGCGTTAGTTTCGGTTTTTTCTTTCTCGTTCGCTCGTCCTTCTGCTCTGGCTATCTCTCGCTTCTCCCTTGTACACACTTTCTTCTACTCTTTCTCTCTGTTCTCTTTGATGTCTATTTTTCTGTCTGAACTTCCACAAGTCAATTGCTCTCTCTTCCACTTTTCTCTCACCTCTTGAATGGTGTCTTTTCATCCTCTTGCGTCAGCGACATCACTTGGACAACCGTAACTTAGGACCTTATAACCCTATCACACGCAAACTGTGCACTTGACACGCGACATCACCCAATTATTCTGCATTATACATTTTCCGTCTGTCCCTCTTTCATAAAAACTAGGTGTTTGCATTAAAAATAACGTAAGCATAAGTCCTAATCCTCGCTTACATAAAACTATGATGTACATGTATGAGAATACAGGTAGTTCACGTTGACCTTTAAATATGTATCTCATACATCTGATTATATGCCAAAAAATGATGTTGTCTGGTTCAACCGGCCTTTCAATACTTTGCTTACGAACTTCGACGAACATCGAATTTTTTCGATACAATCCCTCAGCTTTCACTCTAGAGGGTCGTCGAATTTTGAAAGTACATTCGACTTAACTGGCCCATTATAAAGATTCAAATACTGTAAATGGCTAGTTGATCTAGGTAACCCCCGGGTCGAGTTTGTGGACTGGCCTGATTAGTAATTTCTGTGCCTTTTCTGGCCGTAGGTTTGCCAACAGCCGTCTCTGCAACCAACCTCATTTGGACCCACATACAACTTAGCGCGTCTGAGGTGAAAATAATTGGGAATTGTAAGCTGTGACGTTTTAAATGGTTGGAAAGCAGAGTGTTAAGTTACCGGTCATCTGTCAAACGCCGTCCACTCTCTTTCTCTTTTCACACACACACACACACACACACACACACACACACACACACACACACACACACAGACACACACACTTATCCATCCTCGGTACCATATTATATCCAGCCTAGGGTGTCAGACACACTGCACACACTTCTCTCTCTCTCTCTCTCTCTCTCTCTCTCTCTCTCTCTCTCTCTCTCTCTTGTCAACACTCCTTTACATCGTACGTCCCAATCAAGTACCCTCCAGGGTTATCAGTCTCGTATCAATAATTACCCTTCCACACCATACGCACGCCACATAGAATGCTCGCAACAGAACGCCATCCACTCCAACGCTATACTCGACTATAGATCTATCTATTCTCTTTACCTCTGACAATTCGCTTGCCCCCCAACCCGAGCAATGCTCTACAAATAAAACATTTTTCCGCTGCTCCATCGTGGACAAAACGGCTGGCTCCCTCTAGGGACGGGAGAGCAAACTGTGGTGTACAATAGTAGCCGGTAAATAGATTAAGGCCAGAGAAGAGTGCAAGGCAACTGTAAGGGAAATTGCTGCGCTGTACATCTCATTCAATACGGTCTTTCTCTCACCCTCTTACAAAATGTTCTCGTTAGGTCCTGCCCGTCTCTGTTTTCGTATTTGGTTTGTCTGGCTGACATTCGATCTATCTCATCTCCTTTTCTCGCTGCATTCTCGATGGCTCCATCTCACTGTGCTCTCACCCTGAAAATGACGTCATTTGTCATGGTAATTTCTCTGTGTAAAGTTCAGTTGGTTCCATTTCAGTCCGGTCCAGCTTATATAAACTTAGTCTAGATCTATGTCTCTTTTTTTTTTTTTCTCTTCTAATTGTGTATGCCTTTCTCCCATTTTCTCTTAAAGTGCTGTGTTTTGCCACGTGCATTTATACAGCAGTATCTTTCACTTTGTGTTTTGTCTTCCCTTTTTCAGAGCGCTATATTCCTCAACAACTGTTTCTAAACTCGAGCTCACTGCAATCATCTATCTCACAATCTTTCTTTCTCACGCTCTTTTTCGTGCATCTTTTCTTTCTTTCTCTCTCTCCCTCTTTCTCTCTTTCTCTCTCTCTGTCTCTCTCTTTGTCTCTCTCTGTCTCTGTGCTATTTTCCTCAACAACTGTTTTTTAAACCAAACTAAAATTGGTTTGACTCACTTTAATTATCTGTTTCGCTTTATTATTCTCTCATCCTCTTTCTCGTGCATCTTCTCTCTTCCTTTCTTTCTTTCTTTCTCTCTCTCTCTCTCTCCCTCTCTCCCTCTCTCTCTCTTTCTTTCTTTCTGCTTCTTTCTCTCTTTCTTTCTCTGCCTCTCTCTGTGTCTCCTTCTGTCTCTGTTTTTCTGCCTATCTTTGTCACTCTCTTTCTCAAAAAAGTTTCATCTCCACCAGTGACTACTTCGAACACAGATCCCCTCCCTTCCCCAGAAACCTGAGGCACAATACGCTTTGAATACCCGGCCCTCCCTCAATACGTAATGTGAATGCAGGAAGACATCATTCGCCCCTACCTAACCTCTTTCACACACCCACACACACACACACACACACACACACACACACACACACACACACACATGCACGCACACACACACACGCACACGCACACACACACACACGCACG
This sequence comes from Ellobium chinense, assembly GCA_033807755.1. Taxonomy (NCBI): domain Eukaryota; kingdom Metazoa; phylum Mollusca; class Gastropoda; order Ellobiida; family Ellobiidae; genus Ellobium; species Ellobium chinense. Next base: position 383,997 of record JAWQUT010000412.1, on the reverse strand, counting down.
CACGCACACACACACACACACACACGCACACACACACACACACACACACACACACACATCCACTGTCAACTCTCACGCCAATGAAAACTCTATGGCCATTTTTGTAGCGAGACAATGGTGTATAATACACTAACAACAATATTATGGAGTAAAACTGCATTGTCAGCTTTTCGTATCATCATTGATGTAGTTCCAAATTATTATAATATATTTCCAAAGATATTACGTTTTCGCTCCAGTTCAACCCCGCGATTTCATAACATTTAAACTCCTTAAAAGGCTGTCGCAAACGCACAGCAGAAATTTCCATTATTTTCCTAAGATTTAAGGACCCGGAAGGACCTCCCTGAACTTTAAAATTCTTGTACGTTTTCACGGAATTCCGTCCAATTTTCCCCTTATCTTAGCTCTAGTTATTGACAAAAAAGTAATTTGATCCAATCTGCCAAGGGGATGCCTACTTCAGCATTCCTACCCTCCTCAGTCTTTCCTCCCAACTCCTTCATCCATCGATTTAGGCACTGCTTCTCCCAACTTTGATATTCCTGTGATAAAAATTATACGAGAGACCCATCCTTGTTTCCAGATGCACTTCACGACACGAGCATCAAATCAAGGAGGGAAACAGATAACAACTAAAAGAAAACACAAGTGTACTTAGTGACGGGCTAAGTCGGTTCTGAGTATCGATTCTTTTCAATACCCAGCACTGCTCTGGGATGTCGGTTTCAAAACTCTAGTTCATTTCGATCCTATTCCGGAAATCTCGACACATTCTGAAGCTATCGATATTATTATAATGCGATTTGTAAGTCTCGTATCCACTCTAATGCCCATTCATGTTACTTCAAACTACAATTACTCCAGCAGGCCTAATCACACTATGACTTTCTCAACTCCCTAAAGTACGAAAACTGGGAAAAGATTCTCAGACCTGTCTTGCACTAAGTATCATAATGTTCAGAATCGAAATAGAACTGGATACTTTTGTTACGTCATCCGTGAAGGCTAAGTACCATCATTCTTAAAATTTCATGTATCGGTCCGCCTTTTACTCTTCTGCTCTCTGCAGTTTAAGCGAAATAACTTAAATCTCCCCGTACGGGCAGCGCGTCTCCGTCGGGTCTGATTTCGCACAGAAACATGTCAATAAGCAGAACCATCCTCTACACTCTAAGCCGCACTTCCTGACCTGCTATGCGCACCAAGTCATGCAAGGAAAATCGCACACTAAGACCGCAGAAGAGTTGTTGTCCTCCTGCCCGGTTCTATCCCTCAACCCTACTCCTCTGAACCGTGAGCAAAACCGATCCCAGTTTTTAGACCGACACAGGGATATTCAGAGAAAAAGACGCTAGGGAAAAACATTGTTGTCACCGTTCGCGTAAAGCTCTTCATTTAATTTGGTCTTTTTAGTTCAACAACAAGTTCAACAAGTTCAAAAAATTTATTAATCAGCTTGAATACAAACAAAAAGTACAATAATAGCGATCAACATTCGGAGACATTTTTAGTTACATTGCGGGTCCTCTCTCACTTGTTTGTGTTTGTTTTTCTGATCCAAAGGATCTCTATATATATCCCAACACTTCGTGTCTCATGTTGTTTATGAGCTTCTTACATCCATCTCTGTAACTGTTAAAGACAACTAAAAAAGCAGCCAACCGCTATAATACCGTTAAGAACTTCTTCCAGGTTGTTGTATTTTTAAGTCTGATCTTGCATTGATTCAAACAAGATTCAACTTCTTCCGGATTTAACTACCATTCTCTGACAATAAAGTGGCGTTGGGCCGTACAGGACACTGCCGGGTTACGTATGTAGAGCTTCTATGGGAGAGACATAAACACCCACGCAGTGTTTTTAACCTGTTTTGGATAGGTTTCTTTTACCACGGTTTTTATACTCAAGAAACTCAGTACTTAAGAAACTTTATTTGGCTCGCGTTACAAGGACATAACTATTATGAGCATCCAAAAGTGATTACAAAATAACGAACAAGAGCACAAAGTAAGAACAATGACAGTGAGGATTTAAGTGTACTAAAAGCAACTTCCTCTTCACTCCACCCCCAGCCCTCCTTTTTTTGTTCTGCAGTCTTTCCAGTTTTCTTCTCACTTCCATCGGGTCTTATCTCTATGTCTACTTTGAGGGGAGACATACATTATCATCATCGCCTTCCAGCCACAACCATATTATATTATATTATATTATATTATATTATATTATATTATATTATATTATATTATATCCTTATGATATGTCCAGAGAACGCACGAGAGGATGTTCGCCTACACCGTCAATTTTTTAACCACGACGAATCTTGGCAACTACAGCAAAAACAGCAGGAACAAAAACAAGTGAGAGCAGGAAGACAATGATCATCTTTCTAGAAGCCTTCTCTTTGATGCAGGGCTGGAACTGCCACCCACCACTATAGACCTTTACCCTTCGTCTTGTGCGATGCAGCTCAAGAATCGGGTCGGAGAGTAAAGGGGCCCGATGGAAAACCTAAAACTGCTTAAAACTACGCTCATGCTCCCCATCCCTCCCTCCCTCCCTCCCTCCTTGTCATACACTCCTATGCTTACAAAATATCGTTGCAGAAGCAGAGGAGGTAGGTGCCACAACCGAAATTTGCCAACGTGGAGAAGAGTTGGGGGGGAAGCTGCGGTCCTGCCGAGTTTGATACTGGATAGAAGCTAAATCGGAGTTTGCTCGAGATGCTACACTTCTTGACATATGAAGCCACACACAGGAAATGTTAGCGCAAATAACGTCGTTGTGAAACAGTGTTATCATCTTCGCTACAAGGCTTCTTAAAATGTCTATTTCATAGTCTTCCTTTCATCTTTTTTTTTTTTATTTTGCGACGACAAAATGTGTTTATTTCTCCTCTGACAATGCCCGACTACATGCCGGTGGCATTAATGTTTTCTTCTTCCATCTGCTTTTCTTTCTTTCTTTCTTTCTTTCTTTCTTTCTTTCATTCGTGCTCGTCTCCTTGCAAACACTGATTAATAGTTCCATAGTTTTATAAATCCAGCTGCAGTGCCTATTAACATCATCTGGAAAAAAAAAGTGCACCCATTTTTCCAATATTATCAGATCAGGATCCCACGATGCACATAAAAGGAAAGGGGGGAGGGGGGGGGAAGAAAGGAGTAACCATTAAGAGTGCTAGCTATGGTACCCAGATTACAAAGAAAGAAAGTATAGCAGCCCCCCAAGTTCTAAGACCACCATCATGGCACGTAATGCGGGTTGTTCAATAACATTGGTAGGGATAGGACGAGAGATAAGGCATTAAGTACATTACTACTACAGCTGTTAGAGTATCATCCTTTAAGAACACCTTGAGGACGAATCGAGGGTCTTCTCGTACGGCGAAGTCAAGCGATTGGTGGCACTGGCCAGCAAGATTGTAATCGAGATACGCGTCTTATGTAAGTCGCTGCCCTCGAGATACTTGTGTTATATAAGTCGGCGCCTTCAACGATCAAAGGCGTGGGTTCTTACAAGCAGTTATGACATTTTGTTTTACTCATGGCACTAAATGTCAGGTTGGTGGGTGGCTTTGAAAAAGCCACTAAATGCCAGACCTGAAGGAAGAGGCTGTGGGCAAACAACAACGACAATAATATAACAGCAGCAACAATAACAGCAACAACAACAACAACAACAACAACAATAACATTTAAACGCACAGCTGGGGGAGAGTACGGAAGAACTTTCTACAGACAATACCCCACATCGCCACAAAAGGTCTGTTTGATGTCTGCGAGGAAAATACCTAGACCATGGAATTTTGAAACTGGAAAGTTTGTGTCGGCGGTGTCCGCTAGTTTAATCGAACAAAAAAAAAGGGGGGAGGGTTAGGGGGGATAGTACAAAACGAGGATGTGGGTACAGTCTGTGAATATGTTCACAAACAAGCTCAGAGTAGAGGGAAAGGAGAGAAAATATTATCACTTATGACCGGGGGATAGGGGAAGCGAGCAGAGAAGTGCCACTCGTACTGTCGGATGAAATGATTTGACACTGATTCCAAAATTCCAGAAAAGACAAAAGCGGATAAACATTCCACCGAAACTGGGCCAAGAGAACGCCGAACGAAAAGAAATAACATAATCATGAAAATAAGGAAAACAAAAGATGTCACAGAAAAGGAGACGACAAGGCGAAAACTAAACGCCAGACCAAGACAAACAAAACAAAAAAAAACCGTCCATAAGGACAACATCAATAGTGACAATGGCACTAGACACCGCCGCGTGCCGGAAAACAATAGGCAGTTCCACACAAAATGCAACATAGCCATCAAAACAGAAATGGTCTCTGTCGCGTTTTGCTCCGAAAACCTTCAATTACACTCTTATGACTGCCTAATCGTTTTCAGTCCGTTCTGGTTTTTTGTTGTTGTTTTTTTGTTGTTGTTGTTGTTGTTTTATTTCTATCATTATACTTCTTCTGTATTTTCTATCCACACACTAGACCTCGACGATACACTACCATTTTTTTCCCCTCCTTCGTCTTCCTCCTATATTAAGTCGCCGGTTTTTCTTTATCCTTGTCAGCGAGTATTAATATTAGCCGTGACCCAGTCTCTTTATAACATTAGATAGCTTTTCATTGTTTATCCAGACCAAGGGTTACCAGACTTGTGTTGTCTGACGTACCCTTAAGATCTCATGCGTCGCAAGTTAGTCGCGTGCCTCGCAGCTTTTTCTTTGTGCGCGACCTTTCATATCATTTCCCGTTCGTGCTCTCTCCTTGCGTACATGACGCTCTAGACGCTTTGTAAGGACACGTTCAGTGCAAAGTGAATTGTGTAAAAGATTGCGAATGCAGAGTTTCTTTAATTGTAATGGTGAGACGATTCCGCATAACTGAAACTCTTCGGGAGAATGAAAAAATGTTGCGATTATCCAGTGACTTTTAAATATATATAATTAAAGAAAATACAGTATTCTGTTATTAAGGCGTCTTAAAAAAAGAAAACTACATGGTACAATTACATGGAAGATGCGATTAAGCAAACTGTCATTAAGTGGAGTTGATAACATTATAAAACAACGTTATTACAACACACACAGACGTTATATTATACGAAAGCTCCTTGTCTCCAAATTAGCTGAGTTTTAAATGTAAATTTTCCTGATATCATTACATGATATTGAGTCTAATCTCCTGTAGCACTGTAAGGCGATGTTTCATAAGAAATATTTTAAGCCCATAAACACATTTTATCTGTTCCAAATGACACATATTTAGCTATCCATTCAGTTATTTATTTTTTTTTTTTAGTTATTTACGAGAAGGCATTCTTATACTGTATTACATAAATATCTCATAAATTCAGATGTCCTCTTCACGCGAGAGGCTAAAATAGTAATGAAATCATTCAAGCGACCCTAACTATCAATGAATGAATTCTACAAGTTAAGTTCTGTGTGGGAGACGCCTAGTCTCTTTGACTGATCGTATGAGCACATCGTATCACCACCCTCGCAAGCCAGCGGCGTTATGACAAATGATGCACATGCACCGGCTAGACAAGCACTAACAGAGTATGATATATTAGGTCCTCCTTTTTTTTTTTTTTTGTTCTTTTTGGTTCATTTTTAAATTTCTGGGATTATATGAACGCAAGAGAACTGGGATGGACTTAATATTTCGTATGATAGATTGTGGTGAGGAGGACACAGCACTGTTGGACAAGTTATACTTGTGATAGGGCTGCGTGTACTTGTGTTGGGTTAGGGGATCGGGTGAGAAGCAGGGGGAGGGGGGGTGAGAATGGAGCTTAGGATATCCTTGTGCCAAAACTGTTTTTGAGAAAATTGAATTAGCCTGTTTCAAGACAGCCCTTGCTACGAAATTTTTGTCAACTAATTTCAATCATTATTACAATTAGATCACTTGTAATTTCGCTTATACAATTTGTTGATATAACAGTCCAGGTATACAGACATGTTACATGTAGCTAGACCGAAAAAGATGGCACAGAAAAAAAAGGCTTGTAAAAAAAAAAAAGAAATATGTAACTTTACATCTGTTCTATTTAGATACATTCTTCCTGAATTCCATGTCTATAGGCCCTTCAAATTCACCTTCCCCCTACACCCTCACTTCCACCCCTCTCCCCCCTTACGGTCAGTTCCCATCACTAAAATCTTTTTCACGCCATCTCAGGTCGGTTTAGCAACCGCTGCTCCCTGATATCTCACCCATCCACGAGTGTTTACAGTCATCTTTGGCACAGAACCTGGTATACACTGCATCGAACACAATAGACATAATAAAAACAGAAAGCAAATATCAAGAAAATATAAAGAGATCAATTCCACTATAGGTCTGGCTTTCAGAGCCAATATTTACCTTTTATCTATCTGCAGATGAAAATAAGTCCAAAATATTCCATGTATCCACGGAGGACGTAATCCACAGTAATCCACGATTCCAGCGTTGATCCCATACAATGACGGCGGGTATATCCACAATTGGCCTTATCACGTTGCAAATGAAAGTTTGTTGGCACAGTCGGATGTCTGCTGGCGTTCCAATTTACGATCCTTGGCGTGGCGTAATTCAAAGCGTTAACCAATAGATTATAAAGCCAAGAAGTTTACAGAGTTGAGTAAGTAAAGACTCGTGCCTGATGGTACGACGGGAAACAGGATACAGTATCAGCAGTTTAAAAACAGCAACAAGCAACAACAAAACAAAGCCAAAGTTCTGCTGGTCACGTAATGCAGTAGAATGGAATCCCTCAAGCAAACCTCTACAGAATATTGTTTTAAGCCTTTGTAATCAATCCTTGCATCTACTGTGCAAACATCCTGAGAAAGAAAAAAAATCACACACACATACACAATAGTAATCCAGTAATCCAAGAGGCTAATCCATGGATAAAGTATACACTAAGCTCCAAGTGGGATGTAATCCATGTGCTGACACAGTGATTCGTCCGGTATTTTAGCCCTCGAGCAAAATAAAAACATCAACTCCAGGAACTTTACCGATAAAACTGAGCCAAAATCTACAAAACCATCTTGATGGAAGTGAAATCTATCAGGAATCTGGCAACGGAACATGAACTTTTTCCGTGATCGTTCTAGCTCTCTCGCGACACAAACACTGAGAAAGAAATCGATTTAATATAAGCTGACATTATTGCGAAGTCTGTGCAAGGGGGCAATTCAAATTGAAAAACTGAAGAAGTTGAAAGCTTCCTCGACCGCAAAATTGGCCAAGGTGTCGGCGAGATTGTCAATGCGCAAAGTCGAAGAGAGAAAGAGAGAGAGAGAGAAAGAGAGAGAGAGAGAGAGAGAGAGAGAGAGAGAGAGAGAGAGAGAGAGNNNNAGAAGGGTCTTGGGCAATAGCATGCGGTCAATATAAAATCATTCTATTTTGATTCCTGAAAAACGTAACTGTGGTATGAAATTTGTCAAAACTGAAATAAGGATAAAAATAATCACGGCAATCCAGTATTGATCTGGCTATATCCAAGATAAAAACAGGAACAAAAAAAAAGAACAAAACATGAGCAGCCACTTGAAGTTTTTCTCGTATAAAACACAAAAGGAATAATAATTCCAAAAACGTGACAGTATTTTTATACTCATAAGCAATCAAAGCTGTCGGGACTATTTGCACTATGGTCTTATCTAACGCAAGGTGTGAAATAACAGCACATAGCGAACACTTGAAATAATTGAAAAAACAATGTTGAACATTTGGGCAACACTCCAAAGAAAATCCAGAATCAAACTGAAATACAGTAGTTACAAAAATATAATCCACTTTTTTTAAAATTTTTAACACATATCCGCGAATAGCGGGTACTCTCAAAGCGTTACCGTTTTCTTCTGTCTGTTCAGTGTATGTTTCAAGGTAGAAACTCCTACTCAGTAGCCCGTAGCTGGGTGCTGGCTACTGTTCTTCAACGGTGCGAGAGGTATAGCCTACCGGTACTCGCGAACCCCCTTTCCTACAGACCGTCTCATAGCGCACCGCAGCCCCGCAACCTTTCGCCCCGGTGCTCGAACGCACAACTAACTAACGAACGCCGAACGAGGCCCAGTAGGGCCTGGGGAAAGGCAGAGCAGAGCAAAGGGAGTTTTCGGGATCAGCGGCCCAGGCCAGGCCAGGCAGGGCCCTCGTTGAGCGGTCGCTAGAATAGCCTAGCAGCGTCTCAAAACCGCCAGCCAACTTAGGGAGGAGGGGAAGAAGGGAAGTTCGTACGCGGCCCGTGGAAGATTGTGGAAGAACTCGCTGTCTGCCTCGGTCGACTGGCGCTAACGGTGGCAATTTTCAGGCAGGAGGGACTCGTGTCCCGAATTTGCTCATCAATTCCTATTGTTCGCATCAACTCGTGAGGAGTGCAGGCTAAGGCATGTTCATCATCTACTTTACAATTAAAGTAATAACACAGGAGACACCACGCATCTTCCGTTTCATCCTTTATCTGCCTCGAATACAAGGTCTATCCATTCTTCCATTGTCACTATCATCATATTCTCTCTCTCTCTCTCTCTCTCTCTCTCTCTCTCTCTCTCTCTCTGCCTCCGTCCATTTCTTTATCAAGCAACCTCTGTCTGACTTGTACCCAATTTCCATTACTCATTTATTTAGCCTATGCTATTTGCATTTTACAAGTTGACCAGCGTAGTAAAAAGTCTTTTTGTATTAAGAAAGTAAACTTGAAATGGGTGGAAATAGAAAGTTTAGAACTTAAAAGTAAATTTTTTTAACGAGAAAAGAGAGAACGCGAACGATGTTAATAAATATTAAATATATTTTTTTTTTATTTATATCAGTTCCAGTTGTAACACTTTCTCGCCCGTTTCACATCAAAGGGCAAACATGTCCTGACTACGTAGGTCTACTTTCCATTTCGCTCACTTTCAACTTCGTTTTCTCTGTTTCTAGATATCCCTTCCTCTCTCTCTCTCTCTCTCTCTCTCTCTCTCTAACTCTACTCTTTTATGCATCTTCCACTATGCTTACTATCTCTTCTGCATCTCTCTCTCTCTTTCGTTCTGTCTCTCTACTTTCCACCTTGATGATACTCTTTCGATCACTCATATGTTATTTTTCTCTCATCCTGTTTTTTTCTCCTTCAAGCACGTTTTTTTTTTTTAAATCTTCTAACTTCTGTGTTCCATCTGTTAGCCTAATCTAGCTAGGAGTAGAAAAATTGGTTTTATACAGTGACTCCAGAGCAAGGTGGCCCTGTTTGGAGATACTGCTTTTTCTCCAAGTCGTTTCTTCTATTTAAATTCTCTCTCTTCCTCTCTCTCTTTCTCTCTCTTTCTCCTTTTCCTCTCTCACACATCAATTCGTCTGTATCATCTCCTGATCTAAACATACATACAGAGGATACGCCCCTCCAAATCCCCCCCCCCACTTTTATTTTTACTCCTCACCCCACTCCACCCCCTTGGCACATACTGGGCTTAAGGTCTAAATCTCCGCGCTTATGCGGTCCACACGCACGTTTACACAGCCAAACACACACATTAACACGTCTATAATGGCAAAGGCTGAATCGAATAATTGAACGTATCTCTCCGCCATTTTTTGACGAGAACCGTCATTATGAGTGCAATCAAACCACGGTCATTAAGTAGTCCCGTGAATTCAGCGAGACTGCAGCTCGCTCATCATTTCCGTCTATCATAGCATAGCTTTCACAAGAAATGCCGATTCGTGCTATCTACAGGTTTAGAGGAGGGGATAGGGGCGGATTCAGTGCTGTACTCAGTCTTTTCGATGGCTAGACATATTGATAATTGTTGATAAGGCTGTAGAGTTTTTGAGGAGGGACGGGAGGAAAGGAAGGATGAGTGCAGTATGTTGGAGAGAGAGAGCCTTACCGGTACTTTACTTTTAATCCCTTCGCTCTATACGACGTAATATGATGCCTCCTTACCCCTTGTTGCAAACAGCCCAAATAACGTGCTTATACGTCCTTTATACCTGTATTTCTTATTTCCAATATAAAGAACTATTCCTAGTCTAATGAGTTCTTGCTAAGTAGTGGCAGTTGCACTTGAAAATATTGGCATAATTATCGTAGACCTCCAGTCATGGTCGTTAAAAGTCTCTCTGCTACAGCGAATGTGCTGGAACCTTAGTTATAATGTTATCCTTCACAAACCTTTCCTCAAACAGATAAATAACTAGCATGGAAACTGACCGAATTATAGCAAGCTTCAGCCTCTTTCGGCATTCTGTACTGCGTTTGAAGTAGATTTTCTTGCACCTTTATCATTACATGCGTTTTTCCCACTTACTCCCTCCCCCAGGGCGTAATATAGCCGTAATCGTGCTGACACGCCGTAAAACACAAACTCACTCACTCACCCTCCCCCAAACTACAAAATTACAAAAAAAAAAAAGGCAGGTCTTCCCCAAACTCCTGGCGACATGAATATGTGCGCTTTGGTTATAAGTTCATCTTTGAATTTTGTCACACAATCCATAATTGAGAGGCGATAATAATTATATTCAATAAAAGTCTCAGAGGTTTAGACTATATGTAATCTTTTTCATAAACACAACAAGGTTTAAGACCAAACGCTGTTTCCGAGGGAGTGCCATTCTCATGCTTTTAGCCTGTGAGTTCACAACACATGAGAGATGATCCTATAACCGCCATGTACTGTTAATACTGTACGCCAATTAGCAAATATCCACCATTTTCGTGATGACCACTCACAACCATTTAAGGTAGACCATCACTATCCCAGCCCTCCCCGTACATTTATCGTATTATCATCACCACCACTGCCTTTGCGACCATTGTGATTGTGGGCATGTCTGGTTTTTTGTTTCTGATGGCGTTCAGTTTATAATATGGACGAAATGATGAGGAATTTAAAGACCATTTGCTCATCTGCATGATTGACCACCAAAACTCGCAGTTCACGCCAGACCTATGTTGAAGAGCTAGGATGATCTTGTTTCGACGAGAAAAGTATATATCATTCCTCTCCCCTCCCCCAGCCTTCTTGCACAGTTCAGTTTTGTTAAACCTATAGGTTAAACATTTTCCCCTGACACGATTAGGTATAAAAAGATAAAAAAATAGGCACTTCACAAGCGCTAGGCAAGGCACTGCTGCATTTAAAGGTACTAGGGTAGATATTTGCTTCACAGCCTATAACAAGTTCATATATTTATCCGTAATATTTAAATCGCGTATATTTTTACTTTCGTCTGACATTTTCTGAGAAAACACTGCAGGAATGTCGGGATCTTTACCCTGCACGCGCCGCCATTACTCGTGTTGTCTATGACGTCAAATAGCGTCAGCACCAGTCTTCGGCCAGCTTTTTTCGCTTTATGACGTCATGCACCACGAGTAATGGCGGCGCACAAGGGATCAAAATTCCGGAATTTCAGCGATGTTTTCATAGCAATGGTCAGACGGAAGGGAAGTGTAAGCGTTTCAGTTTTTTCACAAATAATGTGGAGTTTTTAAAAGATGTGAAGCGAATATCTAACAGTACATTGGTGAGGGAATGCGCTAGGTGCTCTTTCTTGACCAGTTCTTGAGGCCCATGCCCCTGTCCACACCATCTAATATCTCGTCCCTCAAAAATCGTGAGTCTCTAGAACCCGAGCTACGGCCCTTGTCGCGAGGCCCTGAATGTCGGCTAATGCATCTTCGGTCAGGTTAAAGGAAGTAGGGTAAAAACATAATGCATAATTGAAAGATTAATTACTTAATTAAGACTAGGGTGCGATGCAAATTTAAGATTATTATCATCATTATTATTATTATTATCACAAGCAATATTAACACTCTGCGTTTTAGCCGGTAGCTTTGCTTCTCAGGTGAAAAATGACAAAGGAGTTTACAATGAAGCAAAATCTAAGGTACTGAAACGGCATGTTGTTTTAGACGTCTTAACTATTGTACCATGTGCCATAATCATAATATTCAGTATCATATAATCAGTGTCAACCTAAACATTTGTGTCTTACTTTCTCTCCCTCCTTCTCGTCATCATTTCTTAGGCCTTCTTTCCTTTACTCTTCTTTCTTCCTCCCTTATCTTCTTCATTATCTTTTCTCGCTTCTTGCTTTAGTATTAACCACCCAGTTTAGTGTGAATAATGATAACAATAAGAATGCTGTTCGTAAGTCTCGTATCCAGGCCAATGCTCGCTCTTGCGAGTTCACATTAAACGTGTCATTAAGAAATACCCCGCACACCTGTAAAGCAATTTAAAACTCTGATGTCATTTTTGTATACGCATAAATCATAAACTATATGAATGAAAAATAAAATGATTATCACATCAGCACAATAGGCTGGTCTTATTTCTAAAATTGTTCTCACGTCGCTGCGATAAAGTTTGGGGCCGCCTCGTTTTGTTGAAAGGGTTAAACAAACATTCAGTTATTTACCTATATTAACATGTGTCATTCACCTTATAAGAGACTCACAGATTAGATAATTAAAGGTCAGCTCCAAACCAAAACACGACATAGCCCCTTCGCATTCTTCTCAACCGGCTTTCAGCATTTCACTTCCAAACCCGCTGTCATAATAAACTGACAAATTTTCCAGCGCTGGCGAAAATGTTTTAAGAGATACCTTTTTTTTTTTTTTTCAAAATTCTTTCTTCCCCGGTTGAAGGGTAAAGTGACGAGAGGCAAACATAAACATGCGCATAGACAAGCGAATGAAAACACAGAATTAAAAGACTGCAGGGTGGCGTCAAAACAGACCTGATGTGAAAAGAAGGCGAAACACGCGGTTAGACAATACGGGACGTCCCTCTCAAGTAGGTTGCCTTGTTCTGCGGTATAATGGCCGAACTTACGATACGAATACCAGACTTATGGAATCGATACCCTAATACAGGCTAAACGGTGAATTAATCAGGGAGACGTGAGATTATCTCAAGAATCGATTCTTGATCTAAATATCGCCAGTGCTATAATACTCGGGCAAGGCTGAGACGAAGTGTGAATGATATAGAGGTTGTATGCTGCTGACAATGCTGGTTTTCTCCCTGGCCTCTTGCTCTCGCTGCTGATGTTGTTGATTTTGTTGTTGGTGTTGTTGTTGTTGTTGTTGTTGTTGTTGTTGTTTGTTTTTTGGCGCCACCGACGCTCTTTCTTGTTCTCTAGGCTCTGCTTCATATTCTTGTTCCTCTGTCACTCTATTTCTCTAGTTTCGCTGCCTTACCATAATAGTCTTTATATTCTTTTTTTTCTTCCTTCCTTCCTTCTTCTCTTAAGATTACTTCGTTTCTTCTTTCTCCTCTTCTTCTTCTTCTTCTTCTTCTTCTTGTTCGTCTTCTTCTTCTTCTTCTTCCTCTTCATCTTCTTCTCCTATTCTCATTTTTCTACTTCTATTTCTCCGTCTCCTCGTCTTGTTCTTCTATGCCTAGCAGCCCGTCTCCACTTCTTCTTCTTCTATGTCTTCCTTCCTCTGTTCTTCCTCTTTCTTTTTCCTCTCCTTCCTCCTCTCTTTTATTCTTCCGTTTTTTACTTTTCTTCTCGTTCTTTTTCTTCTTCTCTCTGTATGAGCGGCATGCTAATCCGAGAGCTTGGAAGTAAATTCACTGTCCAAAAATCCAACAGATTTCTCCATTTTCCACCTATGATTTAGCACCAAAGTCAGTATAAATAGCCACAAATAACATTAAGTAGCATACGTTTCACATCAAAACATGACAATATGAAGAAAACTTGCAGTTTTAACAAGTAGGACATGCACATTTTCTTTAACCTCACCTCACACTGACTTATCAAGTTTTGAGTGTCTATTATTTTGCTAGTTTTGGTCACTGTAAAGACTCTGATTGGGGCAGAATGAAACCTTGGTGCTTCGCCGTTGTGAGCTATAATATTTTAAAGGCTTTGATAGTTTAATGCTGGCCCGCATATGTTAATCTCTCCTGTTAACTGTTGAAGTGTTACTTTTAACGGTAATAATGCATAATATGTGGGTCACTTCAGCGCTGTAACAGATTTCCCACTTTAGCACAATACCAAACAAAAGCGGCTGTTATCTCTCGACAGCACCGCCGCTGGCTCAAACAACGCCCTCCAACAAAGCTCAATGGATTTTTGACAGCACTTAACGCAAGGTCCCAAATACAGTCTGACCGCGTCGCATAGCTTAATTTTCTCCACCCAATAAAGCTTTTTATGTCTCGCATCTCATTTTTGTTCCTGGCACTTCCGAGAAGTGGGGCAAGGATGTGAAGGAGGAATATGACGCATGTCCTACTCCATTGTTTTGAAAGTTGACACCTTGAACTGATCAATAACTCCCACATTGACCAGGTTAGTTAGTACCAACCTCCCCTTAGGCGTCGCAAGATTATGCCGGGCGGCGCAGCAGATTTCCGGAAATTCCCTATTGTACCCTTTGGGCCAAGGAAGACAGACGCTGTGACACGTGATTAAGGGGAGGTGAGCAAACTCGCCACTGCGAAACACTAGAATGACAGGGGCGTGGTCGAGGACTAAGGCACCTAGCAGGGGTTGACAATGGACGGAAAGAGGAGAAGATGGGTGGCCCTCACTGGTGCTGATGGGGAATAAACGTCCAGATCTGACAATGTGTGATTTGGAGGTTTCGAGGATTTTCTAATCTGACTGATGGGGATTTTAGAGGAGAAGGAGTTCACTCTGGCTAGCGAGCTATCTGCCCTAAAGGAATGGGAAGGGTTTTAAACAGCACGTGCAAAATGTGGCACTAATTACCCCCACGAAACAAGAACAAAACGGAATCCCATTTTCAACGCTCGCCTCGACAGGATGACACAGACTCTGATAACGAACACAGAAGCACAACCTGAGACAAGGTCCCGTTGTCCTCGTGCCAGCGAGCAGAAGAAATATTTTTAATGATACCAGCAAATTTGAGTAGTGTCAGACACGGGCGGGTATCAAACAACATGGAACAGAGTGTAGTTCAAGAAAATGGCATAATTTTCCTGTCCACATCACAGCCCTCGAATTAGACCTCGGCTTTTACCACGGCAGGTTGAGCAAAGAACAACACTTTTACTGCGTCCTGACGATGACGCTGATGTTTTGACGGCAGGCAGCGATCCCTGCCTGCCTAGTTACCACCGGGTTAAGAGATAGTGAGAGCAGCGATTCTCAAAAAAACATTTCATGGTGGCTGGCTCTTTAAGTGGTGTATCTTGTATCTTTAAAAAGGTTCTTATCTTATGCAATAATGTGTCTCCATTATGCGTCACAGATAGAGAGCTGGTTTAACGTAGAATAGGTGCCTAGATCGAGACCCCTTTTGACACGCAATAATTCATCCAAAATGCTTCTGTCTGACTAAGTAGTATGGTCTAAGTAGTATGATTACAGATCTGCATTTGTCACCATTTCTGCCCACGCCACCATTTGGGTTGCTCCTGTGACCCAGGAGACTACCGCCTTGACCAAGCAGACCTATATAAAAGGTTTCAGAGTTAACAGACGAGTATATGTCATGGTTTTCAAGCCTTCTGAAAGCATTACAAGGCCACAGCCTCGGATCACCATTCCTTCGATATCATTTAGAATCTAGATTCAAAACTAGGAGTCTACACTATGTGCATATTGGTGGTGGTGATATGTTTTCGATTTTTAAAACTTTTTGATCAGTTTCACTGCTAAGACGAGCCTGAAAAAAAAATCGATTTACAGGTACCAGTTTTAGAACCGCTGAGCCACTGGACCTCGTCCACGTTTGTTTTGGTTCTTTTGTTTGTAATCCTGCACCAGGACATAAAATATTTGCNGGGGGGGGGGGGGGGGGGGGGGGGGGGGGGGGGGGGGGGGGGGGGGGGATAACAGAGGAGAAAGAGGATTTGAGATTTGGGAGGAGAGAGAGAAGAAAAAAACGAATATGATGTTTTAATGGGGGAAGAGGTTGAGAAATTATGAGTAAAGTTTGTGTGTGCAGTTGGAAAGTGTGTAAAGGTGCACTTGTTTGAAGAACCACATGTTCATGGGTGCATTTATTTCTTGTGGGGGAGTAGGGTGTGTTGGGTTAATCGTTAATTTATGAGTGAAATACTAAGAAAATGGCAAGCCCAGCTTTGTGAAATAGTTAGCATATCTTGCGAGCAAGCTGAAAGGACCGGGTTCGATTCCTGGAGGGAACAGATAGAGGGGATACCAAACCAGGGAGTATGAGAGAGAGAGAGAGGTAGGGGAGGATGAAGAGAGGAATAAATAAGGACGTTGATGAAAGGGCTTTTAGATATGATGATACCAGTGTAAGCTTATATGCACCATTCTGGCTTATCAAGGTGTCCCAAGCCAAAGTATTTTCCACACATATTGTTTAACTCCTCTTCCCTAATTTGACATACAGAAATATGCACCTCAAGACCAGTTAGATTTTTAGAACTTCGGCAGTGAATCAGATCACCTAAGATTTTAGGCCTATTCACTCGGTAAACGGGATAACCTTACCCATCTAGAAATATGCACACAAGTTTACACTTGAGTGGCAAAACCCCACCTATGAAGACCCTAAAAAAATATTTGCACTTATGCAAGCCTTTGGAATTCAGATCCAACCCTCACTTACCCACCCCTTCCCCATGGCCAATTCTCTGTTTTTACTGGGATTATAAACAATTACATATCCTTTTGCCAGATGCTATTGGCATCTTCATACCTCAAGACAGGGAAAGACAAGGAGTGAAAGAAAGGTAATCTAAAGAGAACACAAAAAGGACGTGAGCATACCATGGAGAAAAGAAAGAGATAGTTCTAGAAAAAGGAGAAAAGTGCAACAGAAGTGATGGACAGGCGAGTATGAGGGGAAGAGGAGATGAAGAGTGAAAATTAATACGATCGAATCCGCCGTATGGCCAATCCGCAGAATCCCCGTGTTTCGCCTAACTGCAACATGTTTAAAAAGCGGCTGTATAAGAAACAAATATCTTTATCACTATTATACACACGCAAATCTCTAATCTATTGACATAACTATTACTTACTTCGTATAACTGTCAGCTCATTACTAAATTTTCCTTGGCCATTCATAAATTTTGATCTGTCCAGGGAATGCAGAAGAAATAGAAAAGGCTGGAAATAAAGTGCGCTGCTTAATAGCATCATTCGCCTATTCGCAACTTTTCCCACAATCTCGCGGAAGTGTCATCAAGCAGAGTGGACACTATGTGTAGGATTGTAGGCCGAATAACAGAGAGAGCTCGCGGAAATAGACAGGCTGCTTCATAATGAAAGATAACAGAGTTCAAATTATATTCGACATTATTTCGTGAGGTAGCGACAGGGGGGCGGAGGGTGCGCGTGCGCGTGAGTGCGTGCGTGTATGTGTGTGTGTGTGTGTGTGTGTGTGTGTGTGTGTATTTGTGTGTGTGTGTGTGTGTGTGAGTGTACGTATGTGCGTGTGTGTGCATGTGTGAGGGTGAGTGTCTGTGTGCGCGTGTGTGTGTGTGTGTGCCTGTGTATGTATGTGTATGTGCGTGTGTGTGCATGTGTGAGGGTGAGTGTGTGTGTGCGCGCGCGTGTGTGTGTGTGCCTGTGTATGTGTGTGTATGTGCGTGTGGCTGCTGTATATATTAATGTATGTATTGCGTGCATGTATGTGCGTGCGTGAGTATGTATGCATGTGCATGTGTGTGCATATCGGTGTGTGTGTGTGTGT